>JAVDPK010000185.1:289824-305113 GCA_034780415.1 Cichlasoma orientale | reverse complement strand
TGTGTGTGTGTGTGTGTGTGTGTGTGTGTGTGTGTGTGTGTGTGTGTGTGTGTGTGTGTGTGTGTGTGTGTTGGAGTTCGAGCCAGGAGTGGTGGGATCATAATGTGAACGGCTTCACTGACAAAGATTTCAACCAAATATTCCAAATGTCGAGGGCCACTTTTAACTACACTCGCCAGCCAATCTCAATCTCAGATCATGCAACAGTTACGTGAATTCCAACTTGACTGATCAGACTGAGATCACACTGTAAACAAACAAACAAACAAAAACAGGTCAGAATGGAAAATATCAGATTCTGTGTAATTTGTGTTCCTCACACCGTCACATGGGCCCCTACGTGTAACCTGAATATATCCCCAACACCAATTGCCTGAATCTACATAGTGTTGCAACCTCGAGTCAGAGTGGTCCTCCAGCAGCTGGATCGTGTTGTTTTACATGTGACACTAAGTCTTCTCCATAATGCAGAAGAAGAACAGAAAAAAGAAGAAAAAAATATTCCTTTTGTGCTTCTGGTGTGTTAAAGTTGGTTTCCTGAGATGGAATCTGTAATCATTTTATTTCTTTTTAGTCCTGTTGTTAGAGCCGCATCCTGGCTCTAGGATGTATTCGACAAAAAAAAGAAAAAACCCAGAAGAGATAAAAAGTAACTGAAATCATCCTTCTGTCTTCCAGCATGGCCAGTGAAATGAGAAGGCGATATCACTTCACATGACATGCTATCTATAGTCCCAGCTTGTGATGCTGCTGGAGGACAGAGACAGCTGATAAAAGTCTGGTCATAAGCAAGCTTGAGCTCATGCAGTGAAGCAGACATGAACTCATTCCTTCCCAAAACGCAGTTTGCATGGGACAGAATCCCAGTTTTGTTCAGTTTTTTGTGATCTGGAGAAATCCCACATACTCTCCTTAGCTTTAGACTAACTCAACACCCACACAAGGAGGCTTCAGTGGAATTCTGGGAAGTTAAATTATATATTTTTTGACCTTGCCACACATGTGCCATCAGCCCTCAGCTTAAGCTGTAAATAGTGCCAGGCTAACTGAGCTGTAAACATGCTTGTAGGATGGTTAAAACTCTCTTTTTTTACCTTTTACCATAAACATTTTCAAAAGCTTTAGACAGGGCTCACACCATCAAAAAGCTGAAGAGTGACATGAGATGATTGTAAACAGTGTTCTGTGGGAGTGAGGACCACTCAGATTGTCCCTCTCAAAGAGAGTAAACATGCAGACTACAAAAAAAAATGTTGCTGCTGTTATTAATACTGAGTATTAATCAAGTCAGTAAATATTTGACCTACATTTAAACAAAAAATACTTAATTTACAAGTATTCAAAATATTGATTTTTTTTTTCATATAACAATATGAAAACTATTGCTATTGGGAAACTACAGAGTATTATCCCTCAGTTCTATGAAGCATTTTAAGTTATTTTCATTGGTTTCACTTAATGCATGGTTAAGTCTGCTAAAGTTTCAGGGAAACTACTGTGGGCTGAACTAGGGCTCCTTGATTGTGGCGATAACCATAATCACAATTATATACAGTACGCTGTGATCAAAAGTTTACATCCACTCATCATGGGCATGAATGTGATGGTAATTTTGGGCTTTTAATGATTTCTTTGAACTGAATTTATTGTTCAGCAAACATCTTTAATGATTTTTTTTTTAAAAAACCACCATTGGGTGCACAAGTGTGAATTTATTTAGGATTGTCTCCAATCCACACAGGGCGACCGCAACTAGTAGTTGGTTGAATGTCCTTAAGCAAGTTGCACCTCTAACAGACACTTTGGCAGCCAAAACCATTCTGGCTGGATATTTGACCAGTCCTTTTGGCAGAATTGGTAGAGTTCATTTACCTGGCGCGGACCTGGCTTTTAGGTGTAGTCCACAAATTCTTAATAGCGTTGAGGTCGGGGTTTGGGAAGGCCATTCCAGAGGTTTAATGTTAGCCTGCTTCATCCAGTCCAAAAAACATATTGATATAAGTGTACTGGTTCTTATATAGAGCTTTTCTACTTGAAAGTAGAGCACTCAAAGCTCTTAATACAACATGCCTCATTGACACGAGCACTTCTTTCTATGCCTAAGTGCTTTCTATCTAACATTCACACGCCAGTGGATGTGTCAAAGAACAACTTGGAGTTGAGTATCTTGCACAAGGATACTTTGGCACGTAGACTGGCCCAGCCAGGGATTGAACCACCAACCTTCCAATTACTAGACTACCTACTGAGCTACAGCCACGGTCATTCCTGAACATCCTAACCAATTTTCTCTCATTGGAGGATGACAATTTGGGTCTTCCTCCAGACCTTGGCAAAGTGGTGACACATCAGAATAACTTGTACTGATATGCAGAACTGATGGTCCTAGAATCTGCAGTTGTTTAGAACATGACCCACTGAACCTCTGGAATGGCCTACCTCAAAGCCCGGACCCCAAACCTGCTGAAAATTTGTGGACTGGGCTGAAAAACCAGGTCTGTGCCAGGAAACCAACTTTTTAAATGTACCAATTCTGCCAAGAAGAGTGGTCAAACATGCAGCCAGAATTATACCAGAAGCTTGTTGATGGCTACCAAAAGCATCTGGTTGAGGCGCAACTCGCTAAGGAACATTTCACCAAAATTTGAGCCTGTACGTATACTTTTGACCCTGTGTGGATTAGAGAAAATCCTAAATTCAATCACAGGATCATCCAGACAAGGAGTGCTTTTCATTTTGAAAATCTGGCCTGCAATGGCACCACCACTGTGCACGCATCAGGTAAGGTGGTGGTGATGGGGGCCCCTGTCCAGTCTATGCCTCGCCTAAATCTGCAGCTAAACAGCCTTTGTTCTACTAAAGGTCAAACAGGAGTAAAAAGCAATAAGGGCCATAATAATGGATAATTTGTCCCATTATAAGTCATAAGTTATAGCTTTTAGGATTTTTCTGCCCCCTAGTGTTTAATAATATTGCATGTGTGTATTAAAACCTTTAAAACAGAGTAACATACCCTTTTCTGACTGCAGCCCACAATGAGGTAGGTTTCTATGTTGTGCTTCTTCAGGTAGGCGTTTCTTTCTCCTCCTGTTCCCGGTTCCACGTCGTAGTCCCCATTCAGATAATTCAGAGTGGCTTTAGTTATATGGATACGCCTAAAATGAGAACCACACACATAAGTGTTCATTTTTCAGACAAATTCAAAATGACGTGAATATAGCTGGAGAGACATACCCCGCTTGGCCCCCAGCTTCCATCTGATTTGCTAGTGTGACATCATTGGACCAGACATCAAACTGCCACTTCCTGAGCCCCAGCACCCCACAGTGCACTCTGCCACTGTGGATGCCCACTCGCATGTTGACATTAACCCCAGTCACCTCCCGTACCAGCCTGCAAGACACAGAAAACTTTTTTTTTTGTGTCTGTGTGTCCCAGAGAGCACTTTTTCTATGCATCTAATACGTCTACTTTTGTCTGCAAGCAACTTCCTGTTTCAGCACTTTAATAACTACATGCATACAGGTGTACAGAGTAAATGAAATGCAGGTGTTTGAATACGTCTGGAAAAAAAACTGAAAAAGAGGAGGATACTCATTTATCATTAAACAGGAAAAAAGCAGCAAATCCTCACGTTTGACAAGCTGGAATCAATAAACCTTTCACATTTCTGCTCAATTCATTTCTCAGCCAGCTGCTCAATGAATCAATTATCCGTTTTCTAAAGGGGAATTTTGGGGAAATATTTACCGCAGCCAGTAGCTTCATATTTACAGCAGAGACGTGACAGATTAATGTTTTCATGTAACTTTTGGCATGAAAGGGAATGCGCATATTGTTCTGTCAAGTTCTACCCTTGAGTAATAGGTCAGTGCATCCTAGAATAGCATCCCTCCACAGAGCTTTGCTGTTCTAAACAGGATATAGAAGGAAAAAAAATGGACAGATGGACGGATGAACTGATGGAGGTGATAATGCTAACAGCAAAGTAAGGCTGATCAGCTGTGACGGCTTGGAAACTTAAGACTCTGCTGGGAAAAAATAAAAAGTATCGAGGACCATGCAGTCTCTTTGGGGAGGGAGTCACAGACGTTTTATAACCTTCACCAGCACCACTCAGTCTGTCGGCCTTGAGCCTAGAACTGTAACCTCAATCTCAGAGCAAAACATCACATATCAGATTGGCAGTCTTGTCCTCTGATCGCCAGTCACTTTTTTCTATGTATGCTGGAAACAAGTGATGTTACTACTTCCATACGCGGCAAGACTTATGGAACACAAACTATAACTAAAGCTGCGTCTGGAAATTCCCACCACTGTATGTGTACAGCTTCCATTGCCATTTTGCATATTTAGGGATTTTAATTACAGCCACAGCTAAACCAGCAATGCTCCGTTAAAGTCAGGGGACAACTTACGAGATAGCCTCAATCATGTCCAAACCCATCTCCACGCAGCAGTGGGCGTGGTCGGCCCTCGCCTCTGGCAGACCAGACACGCAGTAGTAGCAGTCTCCCAAGATCTTGATCCGCAGACAGTGGTTCTCCTGTCACGGGAAGCATGCACACAAGAAAGAACAACTTACTGGAGACGTATCCTAAAAAATGAAGATATTATTGTGGTGGGTTTTACAGTTACTTCGCTTTCACGTCATTCTTAGCTGGCGGGGGGACCTGTGGGAACCAGTAAGCCTCTCTCGAACGTGTGCGCCAGTGTATTTGTCTCCTAACGATTGCTGCGTGCAGTGAAACAAAGTCGTACAGCCACACAACTGGACCCACTTTATGGTTTCTTCTCTTCACTTTTCACGTTACAACAGTACCTTGCAGTTTAGCAGAAAAAATACTTCAGTCACAAAATCCGAGTGCAGTGCAGGAGAATTCCCACCTGATTCAGGTAAGACTGGCCAATTAATACAAAACTTCCAGGAGCAAATACATATCATACATTTCACATTTTACAGCAACAATTCATGCAGGTTAAGATTTCCTTTCCTGCCACTGCACAAAATAATCATTTTAAGAGAGATTGTTGCACTAATAATAAAATAATCAACTGCTTAATGCTATATATAAAATTAGAATAAATGGCATTTTATGATTATGCTTACATTTATTTGGCTTAAAACTCACAGATCTTTAATATGAAATGGAATAAATGAGCAAACATATGAAGGTGTTTACTGTATTTGTCTCTCAGTCTCAGCAGCGAGAGCTTAAAACTGTACTAATGAGTATTTTGATATTTGAACAGATCAAAGAAGTATATCAAAAGATGTTGGGCACATTAACAAACTCAACTCAGAATTACGGCTCGACTCTGCAGGTCCTCAGCGTTTTACCGGCTCTCAGCTCAATGTTTTGATTGTCTGAGCGTAAAGATGTGTTCTTTTTTTTTTATCTTGCAGGTGTTTTGGGCCAAGTCCTTTCACAATCATTTTTTCTGAGAGGAGAAAAAAATTGTAGCTGTGAAATCCTGGTACTAAATTTTTGAACCCAAACAGTTCATCTTTTATTTAGACACCATGAGTAATCATTCACAGAGCAGAAGAGAAAAACAAAATATTTGAATTTAGCATCTCGTAAAACGTCCTTTAGATGTTTCCTGTGACTGCTAATAAAACCGGCACAGTGATGAAGAGGAATATTTTCTTTTTTTGGACATTCTGCCTCTAAGAGCTTCATCTTCAAGTCATTCCGCTGCACTGCATTTCGGCTGAGGTCAGGACTCTTCCATGAATTATCAGTTCGCTTTCATGTGACTGCAAGGCGCCCAGGCCCTGAGGCGGCAAATCAGCTTCAAACCACGATGAGCCTTCCTCCATGCTTCACACTTCAGATGATGAGGATGTGTCGTGTGTGAAACCTACCGCAATACACTGACAAAAGTACACAACACTGTCCCAAAAGTGTGGTGAACACCCGAGTTGTCGTTAGTAAATCTGTGATATGATGATGCCACAGTGTTTTTTATAAGGTTGTGGAAATTTCTGGTGGTGTTTTGCCTTTGGTTCTTTTCCTCCCCGGCTTCTCCTACAATGCTTCTTCCAATGTCCTGTGGAAGCGTTTTCACTTCCCACCATATCTCCTTTACTGCGATACCTGAATCCACGTATCGTTGGGAGAAGTTTTTAGCCAGAGGTGTACTGTGTGTTTTTGAGCCTAGACTATGAATAATTACTCACTGCGCCCAAAAGAAAAAAATACTGCATTGTGTGTTAGAATTTTAGTCAGATTGTTTGTTTATAAATAACATAATAATATAAAAAACAGACCAAATTTTACTAAATGAATGTAGAAATCCTGAAATTCCAAAGGGTTCAAAATCCAGGATTTCTATGATAACTGGGTCCGAGTATATATTCCCCACATTTGCCTCAAACCTTCAGAATCTTTTAGCAGTGTGTGTGTGTGTGTGTGCGCGCGCGCATGCGTGTGTGTGTTTTGTGCGCACGTGTTTGTCTGTTGATCCTAAAGGCATAGGAGAATATAGTGTCTCATGATAGCCACCTGACTATCTTCCTAGCACATGGCACTGACAAAATACAATAAGCCCCACTGTGTAAGAAGCACAGAGGACACATGTGTCTGTTTGCAGAGACACAAGGTACATCTGGCACGGACATAAAAGTGTCAGTTGCAACCTTTCTGGTTTATGATGCCATTATGGGTGTATAAATATTAATTAGCACATCATTTCACCTTTCATAAACAAATGGCACGCAGTGAGCATTAGCTTCACAAACAATGAAGCGTCTGTGTAAGGAAAAGAAAATCAATATTTATGAATGTGTTGTCCACAGAGCTGCAGTTCAGACCCTGGAAACGCGGCTGAAAGACACCGATGGCGGATATAAAACAGATATTTCGGCGTGCTCTCTAAACACCGGAGCTCTGCGTACACGTCTGCGTTCACTATGTATTTCATGACCTTTTCCAGCTGCCTCTAAGATTACTATTGTAATTAGTCTAAATACTGCGGACTACACATCCATGCAAGTCTTGAACCTGTTTTTTTAGTAAGTAACCAAATTGACCAAATGCCAAATTATGTTTCTAACCTTTCATCAGATTACCCAACAAATAATTATTACTTCTCAGAGTATTTAATAAGCTGCAGAAGCCTGCAGAGGCAAAAATACAGGCACTGGGATGCGGTAGGTTCAAATCTAAAAGCACGGTTTGCAAGTGTGCATGAGCGGCAGAAATAAAGACTAACATGATCCATCTGAACTATGCAGTTGTTAGACAACAATTGCATAATCTTGGTTGGGTTTAAACAAACAGGTGCTAGAAAAGATAATGATTTTCAGCTCAGCTGCAGAAAAGTATGCGCATTCAGTCTCTGTTCGCACTCGCCCGCGCCGGCAGCATCGAAGCTGAAAGCTTCATTCATTTTTAATGGAACACTGTGATCGCTGAGCACTGCGGTTGCGACTGCATTTGATTTGTTTCGAGTTTTCTGATGACTGTCTCAGGACCTCCTCTGTCAGCACGTACACGCCTGAAAAATAACTAAACTATGCTGTGGATTATTAAGCACTAGGCCACCACTATTTTAATAATACATTAACAGTCAGAGATGTATGAATGTCAACGTGCATCTCTGCATGCATCTTTGTGGATACATCAAATGTTACATTAACACCAGATCACAGTTAAAGCAGGGGAGTTTTGACCCTTTCATATTCACAGCTTTTCTATATGCCATTTATCATATACGCAATTCTTTTATTGTGTTACTGAAGTGAGTCACTCTTTAACTCTCACAAACGTAGCTTTCTTCTCCCTGACCCCACGTCCACCTCATTCTCATGCCTTAGCTTCTCCTTATTGAGGATGTGAGAGACATGCGAGGAAGAGGAGGGCAGATGATCCAAGTGTCCCAAATGAGAGAGCCTTAGCTCCAAGGGGCAGTTTTAAGAAGCTTCAGTTATTTATATGTGAAATTTGTATCCCGCATCACTAGATAAAACACTTTTGATACACATCCTCTCGTCACTCCTTGTCTCCTTGAAGTGTAATTAATAGAAGGTCCTCGCTGATGGCTAAGAAGAAATGTTTTCTGGGGTCACAGGAGGAGAGAGGAAGTAAGGAAGCATAAGTTACCGCAATGAAACTTAACCCAAACGAGCCATGTTTTATTAGCAATACCTGATGTATTTATCACCCCGGCCCTCCGTCTGTATTTTGTATTTTTATTCTTCACATTGAGACATTTCTGGCACACAATGTTTTGGTCAGCGTGCAGGGTGCAAAGGCAGGGCCGTTTCAAATCATAACGCCCAGATTACACGGATACCCACATCTTCCCTCTCTCTGTGCTGTTTGTACACAAAGACCTGCAGGTCAGTGACTGTTTATTTAAAGGTGAGCGTGAGCTACGCACACAAACAGATGAGAGAGGTCACGGCAGACAAGATGAAGCTGCATTCACACAAAAATCATGCAATGAGGCCTGCTGCGGTCACTGCGCCCCCTCATCATTCACTCACTAGCCTCCTTGACCCCCCACTGGGGGAGGAGGGACCAAATTTGAATGCTGCATATTTTGCCTTTGAAACATCAAAAAATGAAAAATTAAGTATGCTAAAACATTAGCACACATTGTGTGTATTGGAGTACTGTCCAAAAGTCTCGAGTAACCCCTTACTTCTTTATAATTTGCTGGGATCAACCAGTGTTGTGTCTACACATAACAGACTACTTATTAAAGATCCAATTTTAAATTGTATCTTTAGGCACTTTGTTACTAGCTGCCAGTCATGAAAACACATTTGTTTCCGTTTCTTTAGTTGAACCTATGAAAAAGGCCAGGATAACAGTTTGACAGGGATAAAATAGTATTTTTGCACCAACAAGGTGATTCCCAAAGAGCCAAAAACCTGGCATATCTCAGCATGCTGTGCAGCATGTTCTTAGAAAAGAAATGGAGGAAAGTAGACAAGTGGAGGATAAAAGAAGTGCCAATCCTAAAAAAGGTATTGAATTTATTGATTATTGAAGCAGCGTGGGATGTTCTTGACAGAGAATGGAACAAAAGGCAGAAACATCCAAAGAAGAGCTCTGACTGTCCTTCATGAAGCCTGAAGAACTATTCCTGAAGACTACTTAAGGAAATTACAAGAAAGGTGCCTCAGAGAGTTCATGCTGTAAAGCATTCACTATGTATTTCATGACCTTTTCTAGCTGCCTCTAAGTCAAAGTATTTCTTGAAAGTCAATACCAAATATTGACTTTGATGCATGCTCAATCATCCCCGAAATTTAGCATTTTCAGTGGGAATAACATTTCGTGACTTCTGCAGTCTCTGAAGACTCTGAAGAAATCACTCGGATGAGTGACGAAACGTTTATCCCACTGAAAACGCTACGTCCAGATGAACAGATTCACCTTTCTGGGACTTTATATACCATATTTCCATATAAGTTTGCACATTTTGTTTGCAGCTATTTGTCTTTTTCCTAGCAAAACATGGTGACTCGAGACTTTTGCACAGCACTGTACATATACATGCAAGTGATGCACCCTTACCGCTGCCAACTTGTCAAAGCGGGCGAACAGTTCATTGAGAGTCATCACCAACTCCTGTGCTGTGCACTGGGATGCCAGACTGGTGAAACCCTCAATGTCTGCAAATAAGATGCTGCAGAAACACAAAGACAAGAGAGACAGAATTCATTCAGAAAAGTCTTTTTCTTTTGCCTGAAGAGGCTGAAGAACAAGATACTGTATGCTGACAAAAGGGAGCACAGGTTATCAATAATTACTTGTTTCCACACACCTGCGATGAACTTCACCTGCAGTGGGGCTGGAATAAATATCAAGTATGCATGCATCAAGCAACTTCATGAGATAATAAAAGTATGTTCAGCTCAGCGGTCAAGATTCAGGCTTGAAACGGCAATGAAATCCAAAAACAGCAACAGGAGAATGCTTGTTCACATGCACGCAGCATTGGAAAGGATAGTTTTCGCTCCCTTCGCTGCCTCTCCACACGTGATTGCAATAAATTCTGGTTGTTGGAACGCGCGGCCAAAGTCAGAGGACCACTGGGAATCAAATCTCTGTGCCACCAGTGGCTAGGTCAACGTTCTTCAGAGTCTTTACAAGAGACCAAAAGATCCAGAGCGACACATGCCATCGCTGCAATTAGCACTGTGGGAATAGATTATCCTCAAAACAACTGTGCAACTCCATGTTTGATTTCTACCTCAGATCAGCGCGCTCTGAATTCAAACCTTCTGAGCCTGCATGCTCCGTCCGCAGTTCAATGAGCGCTTGGGTTAAACGGCGACAGTAAAATGCCCGTAGCTGTGAATGTGAGTGGGATCAGTTATCTCTCTGAAGGCGTCGGCCGTGTTCAGTGTATACCACACCTCTAGCCAAATGTCAGCTGCGACTCTGAAAAGGATAAGCAAGTACAGATGTCACCGAGCAAGCTTCTGTCATAACTCTGTTTCACTCTGACTCTGGCTCAATAGCATCAGTCTTGTATGTGTTATAAACAGCCGGTGGACAACAAGTGAGCTGTCTGTCACTGAGGTCAAAGGTACTATATATCAGACTATGATTAGATATGCAATAACAACATTATAAAGTCTTTTCATGACAAGTTTTGAGACCATTGAAATAAAAAGGGAGTGTTGCCATTAAAATGCTCTTTAAAGGTACACTGTGTAGACTTAGAGTCAATTAAAAAAGTGCCCTGATGGTGACAGCTGTTGTTTTTACTGAATTTACAAAGAAAGGCGATACAAAGAGTTTTAATGAAGAAAAAAAAAGAGGAAATGAGAGAGATAGAGGTGAGAGATTTAACAACTCTGGTCAAGATGTACCTTGGAGCCACTGATGCAGATGAAAGGTGTGAGACTGTGACTGAGGGGGCTTTGCACACTCATGTGCAATACAATGCCTGTAATCTGGAGTTTAAATGAGGCCTGGGCACAATGCGTCTGCATCTGTGTGTGCGTGTATGAGAGAGAGAGAGCGTCTAATACATGTGGAGTAACTCTGAGCTTGTGAAAAGTTAGCTGGGAACAAGGTAAGCTGATACAGCAAAGGCCTTTCTGTGATTGAGGCATTTACTCTACTGACACTGGCACAACAGCAGGGCTGATGATCTCAGCGGGCTGAGTCACCGAAAGAAACAAGGACAAAGAGGCCAGGCTGGCAGGTAGAGGCAGTAACACGCTCGGCTTTAGCCTTGAGAGAGAGTCGGATTGGCCTCGCGTAAAAGCCACGAAAAAGCTCCTGAATGGCTGAAGTTGTTCTGTGAAACATCAAAACGCACACAGTCTCATTTCACGCCCGACATTTCTTTCCTCAACAAGCGTATTTAGTCTGTGATGTCCTCATGGGGTGAGACATGTGATGAACTTCATTAGTCAAACTCAGGAGGCAAGCTCATGCCTTGTTTGTTGCAAAACACACAATAGTGCTTAGCAGGATTTTTCTTGCAGCTGTAACAAGCCCTCACCCGGGCTCGTCTTCTTTGGGATCCTCATTGTCAAATAAACCTAAGAAAGAAAAAAAAACTCTCATCTATCTCCTGCTTTAATCTTTCTTCGGGGTGCTGCAGTTTTTCTAGTTCAGTCTCATTAATTATGAACTGATCTGCAAACAAAAATGAGGCTGTCAGCATGAATGATTTTTGGTGTATAAACTAACTTGTAAACAGCTGTGTGTAGTTTTTAAAGCTTTTATTCTGAGGTTATTTATTTTATAACATTATATAATGTGGTAGTTTAAAAAAAAAACATGTAATAAAGGAAGGTCCAAGTCGGTCCAAATTTAACGCAAAGGATAAACCTTGAAGGACAGCCTGCAGTGCCCTCTCGTCACACAAAATATTTAAGGAAATGTTCGTTACAAAATAGTCGAATGTGGCATAACAAGTTTATCACTACAGAAAGAGACGATGCTAGATTGAAACTTAAGTTGAAGAATTAATAAATCAATAAGCACAACAGCATCACACGCTAACTAGAGCCCTAGAAACACCTGTTTACATAATGCTGACAAGCGCCTGTTGAAGAGAAGACATCATATTTTGCATATTTTATAATCTGTTTACATCCTGTTGGTCAGGGAGTTCAGTCAGTTTGCAAATCTTCGTTCCAGAGTTGAGGACTGGGAAAACAACTTGTGCTGTAACCCACGGACGGACAGTGAATAAAAACCTCAGAGTAACCTTATTTATTAGAACATATACAAGTACACTATAATAAAGTGTTACACACTGTCAGGCCTACTGCTGCTAGAAATAATAACATATTTTGAAAGACAAGAAAAAAAAATCTGGAAAGCCTTTTTGAACTTTGTAAAAGATTTGAATATAACAGAGCGAGTCTTTTCTCTATATTTGTAATTTCAAAAAAGAAATACATGTTTGGTTATGGATATGTTTATGGGAATATTTCTGTTTGCTTTCTTTTTTGGGTTCTGCTTTTTTCCCAGTTTGCTTTTCTTTGTTATGAATGTTTTAAAACGTGAATTAAATTGTTTATAAAGTAAGCACAGAGGAATGGGAGATCATGAGTTCAGTCATAATTATTATCTGAATATTAAAGTGTTATTGATGCATTCACGCAGGGGTAGACTCTAGTGGTAATTTTTTTTTTAAACTCCATCTTTCTAACATGTTTTCGTGTGTTTCATCAGATATATTCTGATGTAAACTTAAGTTCATTTATTTTATGAAACCAATCATTTCATTGTAACTTTAAAGTAGACCAAATTCAGGCAGAAGTCCCTTGTTTTCGGCACTTCTGGTTAAATAGTCTTCCATGTCTATTATATTCAAGGAATTTTAACAGTATGTAAAAAAAAAAAAAAAAGCAGTGAGCTTGTCATTGTTTTGAATTTCCCTTTCGGGCTTTTCTTTTTCTTTCCTTTCTTGATGCACTCATATTGGTTACGAGTTAAGCCTTTTTGGCTTTGATATGAACACAGTCACGTACAAGTTCGTATAACGTCTACAGCAATCTGATATCCAGCTGTGTAAGAAGACCTTAGGCAAGAAGCATTGTCATTGTTTCACTTTATGAGAAGCAGATTTAATGACTTCCCCAATTCTGTAGAAGCAGCTTTTCAAACTCAGACCCTCCGGGAAGGAGAAGAGAATGCTATAAATAAACAAATGTTTCAGACCAAACAAGCTCACATGAATCTCACAGGGTGAGTGCCTGTTACACAGGAACATGGTGTGTTTGTACAGTATGTCAAGGCTGGCCATGTGGTTGCTTTGAGGTGAGCGTATTTTGGGTATGTGAAATTAATTTTGTCTAAGTGTTTTGGGTTTTTTTCCAGGGTTCACAGGCTACCTTTTTCTCTTGACTGCTCATGTGTCAAGAGCATTAACATGTTCTAACGAACCCAGGCTCCAGAATTCCTAAATTTACTCAATTTGGGTCTTAGGCTGCAAAGGATTAAGAGTTCCCACTCTGGGGTACACATTTCTGAGAATAATTGATTGCTTTCGGTGAGCTGTTGCATGGGAGGTGGAGTGAAACCAGACACTTGACCGATGTGTCTGAACTCAGAACAGGTCTATCTAGTTGGGTGGTGATGGCAGAGGAGGAATGAAAGAGGGAAAATGTGGGATGGACGAGAGAAAGGCAGGAAAGTATGGCACATGCTACAGAAAGAAGAAGCTGTTTTCATTTTTTAAGTGTCAAGTTAGAACAGTGCGATCTGTGTAATAAAATGTAACCACAACAGTCAAGAGCAGACTGTTATTTCCATCTGCAGTAATTTGAATTAGGTGGACCTCCCCTTCCTTCTACAAGCATATGTGGAAAGAGAAGCAGCAAAAGTTGCCACTGCAGAAAAACGGCAACCCTCACTGACAGCAGGCGTGACATTGATTAAATCTGACATAGTATGAAGGAAAAGCTGAGGTGGAGTTTGGTTGCAAAGCAGCTTGCAGAGGTGAAGCGACTGTGACCGAGCTAAATTAGCTTAAACCGAGGGCCCCATTAATGATTTGCTGTTTGAATGCAGAGAAATAACAGCTGAGCAATCAGTTCAAGACTTTTAAAAGTAAAAAAGAAATATCCTGAATTAGATACTACAGCCTCAAAGAGGAAAACGTTGGATTTGTTTTTAAAAATTGTGCATCTTAGAAAAACGTAAACAAAGCTGCATTATAAGGACTAAATTATTCTTAATTAATCTGATGTACTCTCCTCCTTTACAGGATTAAAGACAAGCGATAAGCACACAGACATGAAAGGATCCAGAGTTATAACAGGATATCCTGTAAAAGAATCAGTTCCTTTGGTTTCAGGTCAGTTCACTTTTTTATGTCATTAAGAGCACCTGCTGGAATTAGTGCGACGGTAACTGAGGACAACGAATCACACAGATTGCACGATTTAAAGACGAAAGATGAACTAACAGAAACACACAAGTTCTAAATATGTGCATTGGTTAGCTTAACTGCTCGTGTTCTAATAACTCATCTGTCCACTGATCTGTCTGAGAATCTCTCGCATACATTTAAAGGGCAACCTGGAAGCATCAAAATGTGTACTTGTACATTTGTATTTTATTGTGTGTATTAAGTGTTGGTGTAAAGCACTTTGTAATGTTGGTTTTGCTTGTTTTAATGCTATGCAATTAACATTTATTGTTGTTATTACTGTAAGACGTCTACCCCAGAGTTCTCTTACATAATCCCTTAGTGCACATCGGCGCTAAAAGCCACAAGCTAGTACTTTACTACTTTACTACTTTAAAGTACTATTTGTTGGAAGTGGGAACCTTCAACCAAACCAACTATTATTTAAAAACAAAAGTTTTTTAACCCAAGTTAAATTGTGGACATGACTAGAAAATGCTTTATTCAAATGTTATTTATTGTGACAATAAATAAAAATGAACTTGCCTGTTCTTGCTTCTGGACTTCAGACATTGAAATTTGCTGATGAAGACCTTTGACCTGACTCTGCCTTCACAGTACTTAAGCTTAAAAGCAGCCCCGCAGTATAGCGCAGCAGCCAGAGGCACCGCCACAAGGACCCGACTCTTCACTGTCTTCCATCTACTAATTGTGTTTAGTGAAGCCTAGCTGGAGGCACCACTGCTTGAAATTAGTCGAACCTGTAGGCATGTTTTCCCCACATGCAGTACCCGGGTGAATCATTCAATATGCTACCTTTGGTTAGGTAGCTGCGGTTCAGCCTGAAATGGTACAAATGTGTAACCTAAACTCAGTGGTGGACAGTAACGGAGTAAATTTACTTGAGTACTGTACTTAAGTACAATTTTTGAGTATTTTTACTTTA
>JAVDPK010000185.1:268161-289724 GCA_034780415.1 Cichlasoma orientale | reverse complement strand
AGTGGAGTAAAATTTGACCACGAGTATCAGTACTTTTACTTAAGTACTAGAGTTGAGTACTTTGTCCACCACTGCCTAAACTATCAGAAACTATTTGCACGCTTGTGTTGGATCTAAGGATGTAATTATATGCCTTTCACAGTCCATTAACTGAACTGCTACCCTTTGCTTTTGAATTCTCAGGATGGACAGATAGGTAGAGGCTCTGCAGACGCTAATGCTACTCTGCAGCAGCAATAAGCTCCAAACCCAAAGCGACTTCCTCTCCACCTCACTGCCTCCTGCTGTTTCCCCTCTTGCTCTTTAGTGGTAGCAGTGGGAGCTGTCACTTCTCTTCCTGTTGTTACTCGGCCTGCTCAGCAGAGCCCCCAATTACCAGAAACCACTGCCCGCTCCCCAACAAGCCAGGTCACAGTTGGTTAGCTCGACAGTAACTTTACACTCATGACCACAGAGAGGACTTAGCCAAGCTTAGCAGTTGCTAATGTGCAGCATGCTCCCCGGTGGGTCACATAAAAACCTACATCAGGAAACTAAACCTCTGTCTTCACTTTCTCCTGCTTTGGGCCTCCGGTTTTGAATATTTGTAATTACATAAAAGCTACCTCCTCCACAGGTAAGCATGAGTTAGAGGATGCAGAATTTAGCTAATGTTCAAGCACTGTAATGAACACATACACTGTAAATTATGGTGTTGTTTGCCACTTTCAAGTGTGATTTTGCCGTGGCATAAAGCTGACTGCTGGACATGGACATTTTCTTTTTTTCTTCTTTTTTTTTAGCTTATATCCTTGGTCAGAAAACAATCCACACCCCTAGAGACTGAACTCTTAAGCTTCGGCAAAATAAAAGGATAATTCTCAATAACGATCACATTAGTGGTGATGAAAAGACTTTTGTTTACTAGAGCACAAGTACGTGACCTGATGCTCCAACCCGTGAGGTCTCACAGGGACACATCAAAGTGATAAAGCACTTCAATAACACCTATTATTTATGGAGGTTTGGGCTGCCACCTGACTGTAACAGCTACAGGGAACAAAACTCGGTTTGATACCCAGGCTGCTGTTGCCACACAAGCACACACACACACACACACACACACACACAGGAAAAAAAGAGAGTCTTGTTTCCATCGCTTCAGACATCGCTTCAGGCATTATACAGATGTATATTAATTTCATGCAGACTTACCTTACCTAACACTCTAACACTAACCATAAGCATCAGACCAGATACTGAATTGTGATGATTTTTGTCCCCAAAAGGAGTGCAGAGCTCTGAAGTTTAACTGATGACACATGTGGGCTACATCCCCGCATTGTGGTTACACTTACACAAACACGCCGCATCTAGATGTAGTGTTTTCTTACTCCACAAGGTGGTGCCAAACCTAGCTTCAGTTTCCAACTGCACTGTCCTACACAGTGTATGTGTTCACAGGTAACAGAGCAAAGCCACACAAAAACACTCAAGGACCTAAACTGCATCCCTGAATCTAAACAAACTGCAGACTAAAACTGGTTAAAGCTTTTCTCTGAAAGAGGTATAAAGAGAAAGATCCACAGGGCCATTCATTTCTGATGAACACAATCAGAGTTCAGCTGGGATAAGCTCCAGCACCCCTGCAACCCTGAAAAGGATAAGTGGAAGACGATGGATGGATGGATGGATGGATGGATGGATGGATGGATGGATGGATGGATGGATGGATGGATGGATGGATGGATGGAAATCCACATCAAATACAACATATCTGTGTAAAAACGAATAAAACAGCTACGTGGGCCGAGGTCACCGGGTTGAGAGGACTGAGTCCATTTCTTTGAGAGTAACAAAGTCAAAGCATGCATGAACTATTATTAACATGCTGAATGTTCTTCGGACTCTTCAGAAATAAAAAATAAGTACCCGGAGTACTCTGGATCAGATGTAAATTTCTTATCCTGGGTCTTATACACCAATTTAAGCCCTGCTGACTGCATCAGCGTGACCATCACCACAAACTAGTCTTTGTTTTCTCTGTGCTATAAGCATGGAGGAAGCTTAAAGTTACAAACACACTGTTTAAATTATTGAAATAATCAAATGTTCTGCTCTAATTTGATGAAGATTCTTCAAACATGCAATCATAACATTACATGTTTAAATTCTATCACGCTGTACACTGAGGATGCCAAACGTAAAGCATGCTCATTATCTGTTTTTTTCATGCACGGTGCATTTGTGGCCTGCTCTGAGCTGTTTGTGGCCTGTGGAGTAAAATGAGCTCGATGCCCCTGCCCCACACGGATCCTGTACGTAGAGGCAGGTGAAAAATATTCTGTGAAAATAGCATACAGCTCGTTGCCATGGCGGCACATGGTCTGCACTTCCCCCACCGCTTCTGCCGCTGTCTGTGAGTGGGCTGCACCGTTCAGGATTAACCTGGATTAAACGGCCATTTATTCAGCACTTCTGCTGCAACTTCTAAACATGTGTTTTACAATGTGTAAATTATATGTTAATTGTACATAGCTGCTGCTCCCAGCGCGTCCACCTCCTCCGCATACAAAAAGGCTTGCACATCCTCAGCTACCGAGCGTGAACCAGGAGATGAAGTTCTGTTCAGAGGCTGCTGAACTAAAGCTACAATAAAACCCACATCTGGTCATTTTATTTTCTCCACTGTGCTGAGATGCTTCAAATCGGTCCATTGATCACTGAAATGTGGCTTGATTTCAGGTTGAAAGTTACGCCAAATATTTTTGGATTCCACTGGATTTGCATTGTTTTGGGTTGTTTTTAAGTTTCTCACAATAATCAATGCAACAGAAAGTCCGCACACAGTGATTACAAAGAGTCTGTACATGTAAGCAGCATTTAAAGGCTTTTTAAGGCTCTCCTATTCTGATACAGACTCACCAGATGTTGTCTGAAACCAAAAAAAAGAACGTCAAGAAAAACACACATTAAACGCTAATATAATATTAATTGTTCCCCATGAGGAAAACATGCATTGTTTGTGTGGAGGTGTTGAGAAAATGTGTTATTTATAACAGCTTCAACCTCCTGCTTCCTCCTCATGCAAAGGGACTTATGTAAATATGTAGTCTAAAGCTCTCTGAGTGGTCAGCAGGACGAGGAAAGAGCCATAAAAATCCGGCTCCGGTCCGTCATCCAACCGGCTCCTCCCACGTGATAGAGCAGCCCCTGGTGTTACCTGACGTTGTCGTGCTTTTGGATGTAGATCTTGTGAAACATCATGTCTTCCTGCTTCGCGTTTATGTCAGCTTTCATCTCCATGGCAACGTGGCGAGGAAGTACTGAGAGCAGCAGACGTTCCTGCAGGAAAGAGAGGAGCAGTGAGTTCACGGGACAAGTAAGTGTGTTAATAGATGAAGATTGTAGCCATCTGAGGGGAGGCGGAGTGACTAACACATCTGAATAATGGTAATGGGGAAAAAAAAGTCTTTAATTTGACCTTGACTGCAATTAGCTACTGCGAATCTCAAAGTCATTTAGAAAGGGCTGCGTAAAAGCTTCAAAACTTGTCAGTGCCTTAGTGTGGACTGAGGATAATCATTTCAAACCATTTTCAAACTGGACAAAAAATCATATCAATTTAAATTTAAAATCATAAACTTAAAGCCTGTATAAAACTATATAAAGATGACTTAAATAAAATATTCCACTATTCTTCCTCACACTGGATCTCAGCTCCTTTTCTTTTCCTTGTTTTTTAAATCTCTTTAATCATTTTAATCTCTTTGAACCACACACTTGTTATCAGCCCAGCATTGTTGTTTAAAGGTGGTTGGCAAAAAAAACTTGCAGGTGCATTGGGCGCTACAAGGAGCAGGTAAACAAGGGGAAAAACACTATATTTTAAGACAAGAAATAATCACTGAAACAACTTGATTTTGTTGTTAATATTGGGACATCCCCACAGTATTTGTCTACTGTTGCTTCTTTGATAGAGTGGTATAAATGTGTACTGTCTATATAAACTGTGGTGTTTTCCCCTGCTGTCAAAAGAACATTCCACTGTACAGACTTTTCAAGCTATCTTTCAAGCTTATCAGGGATGAGTTTATTTTCAATACAAGGGTTTTCAGTGAAATATTCCTTCAGTGGAAAAGTTAACTTGATTTAATCGCTAATGTCAGGTATTTTTTTGGGGGAGTCCTACATCCCCATCTTATGTCACCGGAGCTTTGCGCTCTCTCACCTGCTGCTGATTTTCCCTCTGGGAGTGGAGGCGAGCCTGGATGCATTCCCTGGTCTCCTGAAAGGCCTGCCTCTGGGAGCCCTCGGCGGGGTAATGGGTGCACACTCCCACAATGTTGGTGCAGGAAAAGATCAGCACGTTGGACACTATCTGTGGAAGAAGGTGGGAGTGAGTACAGGCCTCCACGTGAGCCAGAGGTGAAACGCTCACACTGTTCAAATGTGCAGACTTCGGTTCAAATCTCGCAGGGGACGTTTACTTAAAGCTGGTTCTTGATCAATCAATCAAGAACATAAGTAAATGATCCTCCTGCTTCTTTTTTTTTAACTACGAGAACATGATGAACTTTGAGTCTTTGTATCACAAAATGAGCATGAGTATCAAAATGTACAGAATAAATGCGTGTGTTACGCCTGTTCCTCAGGTCTGGGCAAAACTTTGATGCAGTCATGTGACAGCAGTGCTCCTTCATTGCATCTTTGTGCCATTAATTAGCAGCCTGGCAATAACTTGCATCTGAGACTGCTCATTCTGCTTGCCGTACAAGCTTTACTAACATTCAATGGCCAAAAACAGAAAGAGACACAGTGCTAAGCTTGTTGAGATTGTATGCATGTATGCAGGTGTTATTAATATTATGCTAAACTGTTGTGAATCTGCACCTGGCTCAGAGTTCTTAAAAAGGAAGGAAAACAGCACTAACAGATGGAGAGAACTGTGTACAAAGAGAGGCGCGATCCACACAAACTTACACTACAACTGTAAACTGAAACTGCAAAATGAAAAATGAAAATATGTTACGGTGCTTTAGAGCTTTATTTCTCAAGTGACGGCTGGTGAGGGCAGTGCAGGAGGCACAACACTGAACACTTCAGACTGGAGACAGACACAATATCCCTTCAAAAATTGTGAGTTTGAAATCATTTCAGACAGCAGATTAAAGGCATTTCAGTGCCCTGCCATTACAGCTACATTGACCTATATTTCTTATATTTGCATTTAAATCTATATTCGAGCTCAGACAACATGCACATGATTGGACAGTCACCAGAATATTAATTGGTGGATATTTGGAGAATGTAATAAATGCAAAACATCTCAGTATAAATTCTTGACTTATGACCAAAAATGGCCTCGTGGGGTTATAGTGACCTCGGACTATCAAATTTTTATCATTTCTTTGGATCCAAGTGAATGCTGTACCCAATCCAGAAGAAATTCCCTCAAGGCAGGACAGACAGACGGACAAACAAAAAAGACATTTAGATAAACTGTCGGCTATTTTCTGACCATTTATTGACCAAATGTAGCCAAATATAGTTATAATGCTTATAAAAGGCTGTGGAGGGGGTAGAATGGAAAGCAGTGACAATGAGAAACTGAAACATGTATAACTTTTACCTTTTAGGTAGCAACAGCACAGGAAATTACAGACAAACTTTTTACAGAACAATTTAGTGCTTCTTCTGTAGAGTCTGAATGAAAATGAAAAGTACAGAACGGGATATTTAGAGACATAATTGGCTTGACAAAGGTAGAAACTGATGTATATTTTCCAGGTCTGCAGTTGTTTTCCCTCTAACTAAGAGTAAAGGCACTCTTTGTTTCCACGAGCTCCACTTGTGCACCACCCTCTCCTAAGGCAGCGCTGAGGTCTCACAGCCCCCCCCCCCCCCTTTTTTTTGACTTTGACTCAGGATCCATCAGAATATCCATCGAAACCCTGACGAAACGCTGGCCTCCTGATTAAAAGATTCAACAGAGCCCTGGCCAACTCACATGATCCCAATGTGAATGTTTGCAAGTGCATGCATGTGATGAGACAGAGATAATCAGTGTGTTTATCTGTGACACTGCACTGATACGGGGGGGCAGAAAAACACTTTCCAAAGCCACCAATATAAAGAGCAAAAAGTACAAAAAGTAATTGGCTGTTCTAAACCTAGAACTGTGCAGCAAGAGCTAACACGGCAGTTAACTCTTGCTAACGGTGTTAACAGGCGTTAACTCGGCCTCTGTGCAGGGCAGATCTGCAAAACCTCAGCTTATATGCGTTTATCTAACATATACTGCAACATCCCGCTGAGAAAACCCAAACATTTTTACATTTTTCAGGAACCTGGTTTACTGCTGGGTCTCTGATCATCACATACAAGTTCAATCTGGTTTCTGTAATTGGGAAAGGCAGTTAGAGAAACCTGGCTTTTAGAAACAATATTAGTCATGGAAATGACTAACTGGGCTTTTTGATTATGCGGGATAAAGGCGTCATGTCTTTTGCCGTTACTAAAAGTGACAGGACGAAAGGAAATTTGAGATAAGAAAGTAAAACCGAGCCTCTTCAGTACGACTATTTGTAGTATGAAGATACATTTTTCACTGTGGGGAACAACTCTACAAAATCCATCCTTTCAGCAGGCTCCCAGCTTACTCACACACAAACGCTCACACGTGTGTTTAAGACAGTCAGAATTAAAGAAGCAGCATATTGTATCTCTACTAAAGCTAAAACAAGTAAGTAATGAGTCTGAGATAAAGTACGGGACACAGAGAAAAGCGATTATTCACCTGCTGCATTTAAATGCAGACTCAATATAGTGGCACACTGTCCAAT
The DNA here is from genome assembly GCA_034780415.1 of Cichlasoma orientale. Classification (NCBI taxonomy): domain Eukaryota; kingdom Metazoa; phylum Chordata; class Actinopteri; order Cichliformes; family Cichlidae; genus Cichlasoma; species Cichlasoma orientale. Next base: position 282,900 of record JAVDPK010000185.1, on the reverse strand, counting down.
TTTGTTTCAGGTATCCATGTAAATGTACTGAGTACATAAGTTAGTAGAAAAGAGGCTACTCAGGAGGGAGGGTTGGACGTCTGTGGGAAACCCCGTTTTGGAGCACGCTCGCATGCCTGTGCCTTACGAAAACCTGATTTGATTTGATTTACCGAAAAAAGGCATCGCCGAGTTTCATCGACTCTGTCCAAGTTTCCACCTATCAAACAGCCTGCAAGCTGCCATGTGCCCAAGGCACCAGTGCTAAAAGACATTGTTTCTATTCAGTTGCGGGCATACAGTGAGTCCTGGGACTGGCAGCCAGCAGCAGGCCATAGCCAGTGGCCCATTCTTTTCACAGAGTTATTTAATGGGCTGAATCAGCCAGCTGAATCACATTAACACCACAGGCCTCACTGTTGCCGGAACAAACACAGCACGTCTTTATTGAGTCAAAAACCCCTCAGCAGGTCTCCATGCAAAAAAAACAAAACAAAAAAACAAGCAGACTCAGGAGGAGGAGTGGCTGGCGGGAAAGCAAACCTGGAAGTCAGGTATGACCTCCCAAAAAAACCAAAACAAAAACAATAAAATGAGGCATGAGACACGACACAGAGAAGGTGCTGAATTTAGAAAAGGTTGCTTTTTGCTATTTCTGCTTCTTGTCTAGCTGAAACACTGTTTAGATGAGCTGGACTAAACCACAGAAGACTGATGACTTATTAGATAAAGTCAAAAGATGAGAAGCCATCCTCCCCACAGAGGTTTATTTCCCACGACGTTCCATATTTACGTTCCAACTACTGTCTTTGAGGGGTTTTGCTGATCCTGATCATAAATCCTGAACTGTTATAGTGAATTCAATTAGATTATTTTTTTACCAGTACATGTGTGTGAATATGTTTAGATCTTCCAAACCATTTACAGAAAAGCTGGGACAGTAAAATATAAGTAAAAACAGATTGCAATAAACTGCAATCATTTTAAGGACTGTATTTAAAAGAAAACTGATCAATTGTATGATTCATTTGTAAAATACATACTTCATTTGGTTTTTGGTGACACCAACAAGTTTCAAGAAGGGTTGAGATGGGGACAGCAAATTTCAAGTTTCAATGAGCCACTGATGGTGAAATAAGAATGAAATGCTGCAACCCTACAGGACAATTTATTTCTCCAACAAGTTCAGTGCAGCCACACAAGATATTCATTGTAGTCAGGCTTGGCTGACAATTCAAACATACTTAAATAATAAGAACTGATCCATCAAAGTGATGTCAGAGTCACATCATAAACACCATATTGCCAAAAGTATTCACTCAGTCATCCAAATCATTGAATTCAGGTGTTCCAGTCACTTCCATGGTCACAGGTGTATAAACCAAGCACCTAGGCATGCAGACTGCTGCTACAAACATTAGTGAAAGAATGGGTCGCTCTCAGGAGCTCAGTGAATTCCAGCGTGGTACCGTGATAGGATGCTACCCATGCAACAGGTCCAGTTGTGAGATTTCCTCACTACTAAATATTCCACAGTCAACTGTTAGCGGTATTATAACAAAGTGGAAGTGATTGGGAACAACAGCAACTCAGCCATGAAGTGGTAGGCCACATAAAATCACAGAGTGGGGTCAGTGGATGCTGAGGAGCATAGTGCACAGAGGTCGCCAACTCTCTGCAGAGTCAATCACTACAGACCTGGAAACTTCATGTGGCCTTCAGATTAGCTCAAGAACAGTGCACAGAGAGCTTCATGGAATGGGTCTCCATGGCCGAGCATCTGCATCCAAGCCTGACATCACCAAGCACAGTGCAAAGTGTTGGATGCAGTGGTGTAAAGCACACCGCCATTGTACTCTAGAGCAGTGGAGACGTGTTCTCTGGAGTAACAAATTACATTTCTCCATCTGGCAATCTGATGGATGATTCTGGGTTTGGTGGTTGCCAGGGGAACGGTACTTGTCTGACTGCATTGTGCTAAGTGTAAAGTTTGGTGGAGGGGGGATTATGGTGTGGGGTTGTTTTTCAGGAGTTGGACTCGGCCCCTTAGTTCCAGTAAAAGGAACTCTTAATGCTTCAGCATACCAAGACATTTTGGACAATTTCCTGCGGGAACAGTTTGGGGATGGCCCGTTCCTGTTCCAACCTGACTGCACACCAGTGCACAAAGCAGGTCCATAAAGACATGGATGAATGAGTTTGGTGTGGAAGAACTTGACTGGCCTGCACAGAGTCCTGAAGAGTTAAAGCTGTTATAGCTGCATAGTGTAGGCCGACATCATATCAAACCCTCTGGATTAAGAATGGGATGTTGCTCAAGTTCATATGTGTGAAGGCGAACGAGCGAATACTTTTGAAAGTATGTTTTAAAGACAAAAGCATCACCCTGCATAATTTGGCGGTTAAATTCAAGAGGACATGCTGTTACAGATCTAATATTGTAGTTTTATTGCACACAAAAATATTTTGTGCTACACAACCATAAACCTCCTGAAAGTTTTTCAAAAAGCCCTGACACACAAACGCATAAGAATTTCTGTATTTGTTGTGAAACTGTGTGAGCCTGAGAATTTACAGTGCAGTATGAACTCATTAGCTGTAGGAACAATTGCCTTGTAGTACGAAACCCCAGAGGGCTAAAGCCTCACTGCTGCAGTATAGTGTTAAGAGTCGCATGTTTCCCAAGAGTCTGGATAGAAACCACATGCTCCTGTTTGAAATTTGACATTTAAAAAGTGAACTCCTGCTACCTTCAGTGAAGCTGGTTAGCATCACTAAAATTCTTATTTACTTGAAGGTAACCAGCCAGCTACAGCGGCTCATGGATCTCCACAGAGCCCTTGTAGCATGCCGCCCCCACACTGCCATAGAAACGGCATGCATCAGATAAAGTCTTTCAACAGGTCAATACAAATTTTCCCCAGCAGCAGTCTTATTCTATTAATACTGCCAGCACTCACCCAGGCCTTATTTGGAAACCTATGGGCTTTTCCTCACCGCAGAGGGAAAGTGAAGAAAAAAAATAAAAACAGGGCTCCCATGTTTAATACAGAGATCATCCCCAGGGAAGAACACAGAAATCTATCATCTAATAACTGCAGAGGAAAACACAGCCAGCCTAAATTCAGCTCAAAGTCCCCACATGATCAAGGACCTGTGATGATGCCCCAAGCAAGCTGCTAAGCATTATCACACAACAACAGACAAATTCCCAGCTGAGCTAAGGAAAAAAAAAAGAAGAGAGAGAGATAAGATACTCCTGTTACAGTCTTGTTCGAGGGATCATCTGATTAATGGAGGCCACTGCAGCAATCAGGACCAGTCAATAGACATCTTGCATGTAGACAGCACTCAATGCACCTCTGTCATTACGTGTTTCTGCAGAGTGAAATGCAGCCCTGTGAGGGCTCATTTATAAAGAGGGCTAAGCAGCACATGAACACATTATCACAAGAGGTTTATAAAACAAAATAGAGATTTACTGGATGCATAAACTAACCTTTTACATTACCGGTAACTCTTCCCAGAACTTGCTATACTTTACATTCTGTGAGATCGGTTTCCTAATTTAAAAACTCTTGAAATTATACAATTTTCGCATTTCTAGGAATCAAACTGAACTCAGAGCTTATTCAAAAAAAAAAAACACAACCCCCCCCCCCCCCTCCAGAAATCGAGTTCAGATTAATTTTCTTCACATGACAGAACTGGGCATCATGAGATGCAGATGACACACATCACAGTGCGAGCAGTGAGCGGCATCTCTGTGAGCGCCGCTGAAAAACCAGCAACATCGCTCAGGGTACAAAGAAGATGAGTCCTTTACTTTTAAGAATTACATTTGGTGTGATGATACACACGGGTGAGATGCGGCATCAGTTGGTTTTTGTCCTAAATATATACAAATGCACACACACGTATGGGGTACTTCAAAAATATGTTATGTTAAAATAAAAGGTGCTTAGATGTGTTTAAACGGAAAGCAAAGCACTTTTTTTTTTCTAATGCAATTCATCGAATTGAACAGGAGGATGCATGCATATTATTATTGTAATATTACAAATTACCCCGTTCTCGCCTAATGTAAAGATATGACTGTTAATTGTTAACTGATAAAACTATATCATCAAACCACAATATTGCCATTATCTTCCTATTGTTCCAAAGCAACACAGTGAATACATTTACTGTCATTTTTGTAGTCATATTACAGAAACTCAGTTCAGTGTATTATGGGGCCAGCAGGGACCATACAAAAAAAGTATGGTCCAGCTGAGGCTGTACATTCAATGCATGTATAACTTTTTTTTTAAGTGGGTGATTAATAATTGCCAGCAGAGTCCATAAAAACTGAGCAAGACACCGTAGGTGTCAATATTTACCCAGTCGTCTCAGTTTTTACCCTCCCACACCTTTCTCTGTCACTGTCTCTGAGGTGTCAAATTTCCGCTCTACTCGTGAGTTCTTCCTATGCTTCCAGTAGTTTTCCATACATGCTCATGCATTTCGTGGATACCTGATATAGTGTTTGTATAAACATCCAGCTTAGATGAAAATAAAATTTTCATACACTGCTTATCCATTTGACTTTCTCTGCAACCAGTGCTCTTGTGGAGCGCAGTAATGTCAGATTTAACATAAGCATAGGTGGTCATTCCCGGACTATTCCAAAACACACAGCTTCACAAAATATAGCAAAGAGGATTATAAAGGGTTTTGTGTCCCTGGCAGACACTTTCCGTTCATCTCATAGATGTGATGCCTGTGCGAAATAGTGTGACGGGATAAAAAAAAAAAAACAATTAATTGAAGCTGAAGAAACATACTGAGCGCGTCAGCACATGGAACAGTGGCAAAATCTAAAACCACTGGTTTAATTCCATCTCATCCAAGAACCCTTATTATACCACTTAGCAACGCAACAGGGAGCAAGCAACTGCAGCTTCTGAAAAGAAAGTGAGCTCTCCAAAAAAGTTGGGGAAACTAAAGAGAGCCGCAAGCGGAGCCCTGGCAGAGGACGTGACAGCAACAGAGATTACTGATTATGGCAAAGCAACGTACTGAAAGCAAAACAAAACACAGTCATTTATTTATATTCATAAATGAAGACTGAGCACAGATGAATTTTGAAATTCTAATTATTTGGAGGGAAAAGTCAGTGGAAGAAATAAACAGCCCTCCTGCCCTGAAACACTGTTGATCAAATTTTTACCTTTACTTATGATTAGAATATTATATTACAAGTTTACACCCATTTGGGTAGCACACTGAGGTACATTGTGTGCCGTAAGGATAAATGCAGGTCATGTGCTGCATGCTGATTACTGTGAGCAGCCCACTGCCAGCCTCATTCTGCAGGGCAGTGTACAAGAGGGTGAAAGTCTCTCACGTGATAGCCTGCAGTTATTTGTTGCTGGATTTCCCCTCAAAAGCTGTCAGCTGGTATATTAATGCCTTAGTAACCAGGAACAGACCTAAGAATCAAATTGCATGAACCAAAGACAGAGTTTGTCACACCAGATGCAAACAAATGCAGACAGGAAAACTTCATTCACGGCACAGTTGAGCTACCACTCATTACACAAGTTTACGAAAACAAATGTGCTTTTTGAAATGAAAAGCAAATATAAAAAGGAAATTCTTCAGATTTCTAATAATTAACTTTTTTGGCAGCTTGAAGGCTGCAGTTGTAAATACAGAAAAATGATCAACTTTGAAAGTGGTGACAAGTAATGACATTGGCAACATTTCTGGAGGACATTTGTGCCTCCATGAGACAGCAAGCAGTAGAGGAATAATAGGAAATATGTGGAAAGAGAAACTGGCAACGACAGAAGCTGAGCAGCCTGTCTGGTTAAAGCGTGCACTTACACCGTAGCTACGTCATAACCGCAAACCCCTCTGAAATCCTACGACGTAACCTACAGCGTAAAGTGACGCGCACCTCCCTAAAAATGCAACTAAACGTCACATCTACACAGCGCGCGGTTAATGTGATTGGCCTGTTCGGCTCCTCCTGTGCATTTCAGCTACTTTTTCATCCATCCATCCGTTTTCTTCTGCTTATAATACCAACCATCGTCTCAATTGGAGGAATAATAATCATAGAATCAATTTAAGGACTCACAAATGTCAGCAAATTTCTGGAGGGAGATAGAGAAAGTGAGAAGATGCAAGCGGAAAAACTAGAGGGACAAATGTGTTTGCCCCCAAAAAGAAACTGACCACAAAGAGCGAGGACCTGGAGGGGAAAAAAAAGTTCCAGCATTTTATTTGTTTCTATCGGCCGGCACCACATTTTCACTGCAGACTCACGGCAAAAGGCAAAATCACACCTAAGGAGCTTCTTCAAAAAATGTAAAGCAGTTCAGACAAACAAAAAGAGCTTTAAAGATTAGCAAAGGCATGAAGTACCACAAAAAATGGATTGTGCTCATGAACTTTACAATGTTGCAGACGATTGCTTTGAAGCCTTATGCCTGGCATTTTTGCAGTTGCCATCTTGGTTTTTTTGGAACCAGAAGTGAGCGTACAGCCCTAAGGTATCAGCTAACATATTTGTTAGCAAAGTGCATCCATTATCTGCGGCGCATTTTCAAATTCTTCATTCCGTATTTAGTTCTGAACTAAATTCCATTGCAGACACAGATGACTGCATAGCATAGACACCAACAAATTAGCGCCAATATATGGAAAATAAATATGCTCATGCTGCAAAACCCTGAGCAGTTCAATGACTCTGGTTACTAATGCCCACATAATCTACTTACCAACTTTTTTTTTTTATGACTTAAACTTAAACTTTACTATTAGTTTTACAAAAAACAAAAGAAAACAAAGCAAATTAACAAAGCAACAACAATCATATATATATATATATACACATATACATATATATATATATATATATATATATATACACACACATACACACACATGCACTGCAGATCCACACTTCACAAAGCACAGACTAAACAGTAGTTAATTCTTGTTGACCAGAACAGAGAGAAGAAGAAGAAAAAATAAAATAAAATAAAATAAATAAAAAATAAAAATAATAATATTAATTTAATTAACACAAACAGACCCCACTAGAATAAAGTAAATAAAATAATGCCCTAAAGCCCAAATACAAATAAGGTAATTATCTTAATTATATTACTCTATTTTTAAATAATTATAGCTTTACAGTAAATTTAAGCAGGTTAAGTTAAGTTTGAACTGGAAATGCCATTTAACTTATATAGGAAAAGTAGTGGGACCACTTTCTGTTGTACTCCTCTACCCTATTTAGCAATCTATAAGATAATCTTTCTAGGGCAGCAAGTTGGCCAAGAGAGCTATACCACTGGGTTAGAGAAGGGGCAGATGGACCCTTCCACTCCTGTACTAATAACTTCCTGCCTAACATGATAGCTGTCTGCACCCATTGCAAAAGAGATGAAGGTAAATGCTTACCAACTATATTTAATAATGCAAACTTTGTGCCAGTACACTTTAAACAGGCGAGGCATTTAAAAAAAAAATCATCTTCTGTAACAAAAAGGGAAAACAGGCTGTTAAAATTTTAACACAGCACTCTGCGGGGACTGACTCGTGTTTGGAGCCTGTCTCACGTGATTATTCGAGGAACATCAATGGTGAAACACCAACTGGGCCACGGAGATGCATACAGCGTTAACGCTCTCAACAAAATCGAGCCTTTGGGCATAACAAATGACAATTGCACGCCTAGGCTGAGTTGACAATAACTGCTTGTTCTCATAACTTTGATCACAATGACCTCGATGAAGATACAGCGCAGTCAAAATGTTTAGTCTGTTTGTACAATTACAGACTGTGAATTAATCACTGTGCTGGAGTCTCGCTCTCTAAGAACAACAAGAGCACTTCATGTGGAGGAGCTGATAGTTCAATGCCACACACTCAGGCATGGCAGGTCTTCGGTGTTTTAATCCCCTCGCCAACAACTAGACTCAAGTCTTGATCGAGACTCAAGAATCTGATCCTGAACTCGTGCGTGAAAACACCCTTCAGCGCGCCTCTGCCTGTCCTTGGATTTAATAACATCTCTGGAGCCTAAAGACAAATTAAAATCTAAACAAAATGTGAAGCCTAAGCCATTTAACTGAGTTTGTCTCCAACTGCAAACAGTTCTGGAGTTTTTCTTTAACACGCGGTAGCAAAATTGCTTTCAAGCAGCCCTGATGCTTCACAGGAGACGCTCAACTCCTGGTTACTAAAAGGTCACCGTGTGACTCATGCCTTTGAAGAAGAAAGACAAGCCCACTGATGAACAGAAGAAAAAGCATGTTAAATTTTTCATCTCACGCTTCAAAAGAGAAATGACAGTGAGGGGACACTGACTAACTGTAGATTCTTCCAAATATAGCGTCTGCATTTCAACGCGGGTCATATGGGAGACAAAGCTGTATGGCACTCTTTGATGTCAACACCTTGCACTCAAATCCATTCCCCTGCAACGCTTTGAAAACTCTTGCAGGAAACAAATCCATTTTTAATAGCAAGGTATGTCTTTGCAGCTAACACACAAACATCAACCTTGACAAAAGGAAAAGAAACGGCAGCTTGGTCGGTAGGAATTTTCTCTGACTGTAGAGGTGCGTTCAAAGCTGGGCAGTGAGCGAATTCAGACTCCATCTTACCTCAAAGGCTTCTTTATGACGTGATCTAAAACAATAACACAAATATCCTCTGACATCCCCATCACCACATTACTGAAGAAGCCATGAGCTTACAGAGAAAAACAAGAATGAAAAGTGGACCGAGAAGGTGTCACCTTGTCTGCCTGAATGATAAAACACAGCGAGAAACCCCAAAGTGTGTCCTGGGACAGCTGGTGCTGTAATAATACTCGTCAGGCGTTCTCTGGGCCACAGAAACTGTTTTTCAGGCAGATAAATGGCAAACCTTTTCAACGGCTGAAAAACTGAAGTTTTGACAGTGGAGAGTGATGTGTGGCCTGAGCAAATAAATAAATACATTTTAATGAATACAAGATTACAACAGGCAGCATCGAGTGTGCAGCACATTAGCAGAGAAGCCTCTGGTACTCTCTTGCAGGACGAATTTTAGGAGCAGTATTGGGCTGAGTCACCTGTGTTTTGGGCCCTGAGCTCATCCAAAACACAATCACTCGAGTTATAGCCCTAAAATAAAGGAAAATCACTCCAAAGGAGGCGTTTGAAGCGGAGCAAAATAAGTAAAGCATGAGCCATCACACCACCAGCGTAGACAACTGGACCGATTCAAACAGGAGCATCTGTTCCATCACATGACAGGAATGTGTGTCTCAAAGACATTAAGTCAATAAAGAGAAGTGTTTATGGGTGAATCCGCGTTTCATATTTGATAAACACCAACCTGCTTCATATTACTGTAAACACTGAGGTGCACTGGCATCCAACATGCAAACTGCAGCTGTCAGAGACAATTCTATTTCCACTGAACTTATTATTCAAAGTATATGCGCAACATGCTGTCAAATGAGCACTTTTGCAAGCAGCGAAGGAGGTGATGTTGTCTCTCAGCGCCGCTTACACTTAAATATACAGAATTGTATGTGTGGGGACAAAGCTACAGCACGATCAGTGCTCTGCTTGTGACAATAATAAATATATTCTTGTCCTCTGTTCTATAAATACGCATTCTCATATCTCTGCAATGTTTCACTGTAACACACAGCATGACTAAACTAAGCCCGAGTTTCATTTTCGTAAAGCCACATGATAAGAAAGTAATTTCCATGCAAGTATGCAATTGGACATGCACCAAATGTACTTGCAGCCAAACATGTGACTGGACAGATACTGCGCTTGCCTTGCATCCACAACTGTGTGAGCAGCTGCAGCGGTTCATAGGCCACGTGGAGAGAAATGTCAGTTTGATGGTCAGTGCATCTCTTGGTCCAGACTGTAGTGAATTTTGGTAAAGTGATTGATTGACCACTAATTCACTTTAGCGACCCCCTGCATTTTTGCAAGAAGATAGACTGCAATGAAATTGGACTGAAACTACCCACAGTGGCCACCAAGAAGTTGGTAAAACATCTTCGCGTGTATTGGCATCTATCTGCGCCACATTTTTCAGACATTTAAGTTGTCCAGATTATGAATACTAAAGTTTTAATTACCCCACGACTTTTTGATCTCACATCAGGATAGGCCTGACATTTGTGATTTGAGGTGAAATGTTCTAAGCACCTGTAGGAATGATCATTCCTACAACATAATGTTATGTGAATGTTCAGGTTGATCCAGCCCTTTCTACCTAAGGCCTCAGTCACACAGGGCTCGAGACCCGCCGGCGACCACTGGTGGCAAGGGAAAAATGTGTATTCTCCAACCAGTTGTAAGTGGTTGTGACTGTGAAAGTGATGGCATGCTTGTTCAGTAATCATAAAATAATGACATTCCACAGACTGATTACACCATCACTGCACCCTTTTTTCTCCTGATCCCTGCGTTCATGGCGCAGACGTAAAGTTGCAGTTGTGGTACTTCAGCTTCTAGCTAGCACTACAGTAATGCACTATGTTGGACTGCTACAGAGCAGACATGGTGTTCATGGTCAAAATTAGGTTAGCTTCACTCACTGAATTCTACCTTTTATACTAGATTTATCGCATCTAGGAGTTGGAAAATCAACCATATAGCTTGTATAAATCCACAAAGAGCAGTGAATATCTGAGTAGCAGCACAGTTCATCTGATCACAGCTTCACAAAATAATTTATTATATGGCTTTTTTCTAAGCAATTCTTTTCCCAATACCGCAACACTACACCTGATATTAGGCTCTCCCCCACCTACCAAATCCCACTTTAATCCTAGTCGGTGAATGCACAGTTTTCCCAACAACTGAAGGCTGCTGGGGGGTGCTAACTGGTCTCTAGGCCGGTGCAACTAATCCATTAACTACGTTGACCCTGTGCATCTTGTTTAACAACCAGTGTCATGGCTGAGACAGAAACAGAATGTAGGTCTCTGAATGACACACCTGAAGTCATTCAAATACAATGGGAATTCTTACCAACAAGTGTGCTATAGGTGAGTTCCTCGTGGAGTAGGAGTAAGATGTGAAAATTCTGGTTTCTTGGCCAAACAAGGAGAGAATTAAGACGCTCTCATTTTTGGGGATTTTCTGAATCTTTGTGATGGTGAACTTGAAACAGGAGCCCAAGCTCTTTCCAGATTCCTATGAAACTGACATAAAGCTGTCTACACACTGAGAACAATTGTTTTACAGTATATTGGCTCTAGATCCCTATTTTAGTACAGCCATGGGGTAAAGCAAAGCTCTGTGCAAAAACTGTGTGTGATGGATACACTTCTTTAGAATCAAAAGGATTCATGCATCGAGTACTAATAAGCTGTAGTCTCCAAATAACAATTAAAGACAAGCACAGTCTGTCTGAACTAATAACACACAACTGTGGTTCTTTTTCTTTATTGAACGCATTGAGTAATCAGTCACACTCCAGGCTGGGAAAAGGATGTGAACCTGCAAAAGCTATTTGGATTCAGGTTTCCAATTAAGGAGATGAGACTGGAGGTGTGAGTTGTAGAGCTGATATATCTTTAAACAAAGAAACACAGCATAGAAAATCTGCTGTTCTCACAAAAGATTGGCTGGTGTACAACATGCCTCAATCACAACAACTTTCACGGGACTTTAGAGGTTTCATAGACATGTACAGAGCTGATGGTCAAAACACAGTGTGAGTGACTTATGTAGCATCATCAAAATAAAGTAATAATTCTTCTATAAACAAAATAAGAAGTTTAAGTGAGCGAGAGAAAAAGAAAAACATTTGTGTTAATAAAGAGAGACTGCTAGCTGTATAGCCTCCAGCACACCAAGCCATCTCTGACCCATCACAGAATAACGCTCAGTCCCTGAACATGTATAACTCTACCTCCTCTTTAAAACTGCCCAGCCAATATATCGGCCAATTTTAGCTATTTGCTAATATCAGTACTGCACTGCTGAGCCTGCCAAAACATTTAATATAAAAAAAAAAACAAGTTTTGAGTGCTGACATGTGTTTGCAATGCCACAAACACACGACCAGCTGATCTGAGCAGAGTCGGGAGGGGTGTAAATGAGTAATGCATGCTTTGTTATGACAATGAAACAGGATTATTTTTACTGCACTGTAACTACATCTTGTTAAGGAATCATAAATAATACCAAATAACATTTCAAATGGAAGGGAAATCGATTTATATTTTGTGCGACTATGTTAAGCCGTGCATTAGGTGGGTTAATATAGTCGTGGTTTGGGTGGGGCAGAACAGAAAAAACTTGTGAAACTCTCAAAATGTGTCTACTTTTGTTTTTCTCTTTTACTTTCTTTAAATTTTGGTTTCCTGAGCAGCCAGAGATCACAGGATTCTAACTACGCATAAATGCTCCACTCATCAAGACAATTTGAGCAAAAAATAAGGAGTAGAAAGGTGCTGACAATTAAAATTCCAACTCCATGTTTGGTTCCTGAAGTGGCCAGCCAAAGCTTGAACTCCGGGACCTGTACATGTCAGATGTCCTGTGCTCAACTCCACTATATTCACTTGCTTCACAGTTTTATCTACACAGACCTGTTCTGTGTCTGCCCGTCTGTTGCATTTGGGCGTCTGATAGCCATCTGGGGGCTAGCGGACAGTACTGTCTGAGTGATCAAACACACCCACGCTGTGATTTTCACAGCGCCGAGCCAAAACAGACTGGGAGCCCTCAGAGCCTGTTGGACCGAGTCTCGGTTACAACTGGCCTGTTCAGTGACAGTTTACACTGTAACACCTTTCAAAATATGCCAACTGCACTGCTGAGCCTGCCAAAACCCTTCAGACTGTTGTTCGGTAGTGTCAACATTCCCTCACAACATATCTCCACATATCTACAACTCCATATCTGCAAAATACCAAGTGAAGTGTGCCTGATACAAAAGAGGAACTTTATAATGACCTTCTGGTGCTATTACGATATCGTCTTCTTTTAACATCATTTGAACAGGGGGTTAATCATAAAGCTTCACTGCACATGATTCCAGATCCATCTCAGCACTATTTGCACGTCCACACTGAGCGGCAACAATAGAGTCTCTTCAGCAAAGATCAAATGAGCTACAAAGGACAAACTCACATGCCAATGCACACCTAAAGACAGATGCAGCTGCTTTGAGGTACAGGCTCATTCAGCCACTCAGAACAATCGCGCAACCAAAAGCAACTGAAACAACAGTGAGAAAGACACAATCTACATAGGAGAGTAACAAATTGTCAACACACAGCTTGGTGCTTTCATGCAACAGCTCCAACAGCTGTCTGAGGACACGAGTGCTGGATTGATAGCTGGGCAAAAAGGTGAGCGTTCGCCATTTATAGACACCGTAATTGCTTAATGTCATTTCGTAATGTACATCTCACACCTTTTGGTGGTTTGATAGTCCATGCATTAGTCTTACAGTGTAAATGAGACCAAGAACATTATCCTTCACTGTTCAAATCCTCCATTAGTGAGCATTATTAAATCTCAGGATGCCATGAACTGTCAGGAAAATTCTCTAGAAGTTGTAGAAAGGAATAAAATGCCAGTTTACATCGAAGGTGCATATAAACTCATACTGTATGAGTCACATACTTTTTTTACACAGTTTTCATAGAACAATAGTGAGTTTTGCACAGAGGCTTCATTTTCAGAGGCTCAAAAAGAATCAGACAAACTATCATAACTGCAAATATAAGAATTGTTTTCAATACTTGGATAAAAATCCATTGCAGTCAATCACTGCATGAAGATGAGAGCCCGTGGACATCAGCAGATGCTGCGTTTCCCCCCTTGAGATGCTCTGCTAGGCCTTTACTGCAGCCATCTTTGTTTGTTGCATGTTTGTGGGTCACTCTGCATTCAGTTTTGTATTTAAAAACTGAAAGGCATGCTCTACTAGGTGGACATCATTGAAGAATAGCCCATTTCTCTGCCTTGAGAAACTCTTGGGTTGATTTTGCAGTTTGCTTTGGGTCATTATCCATTTGCACTGCGACGTGCCGTCCCATTGGTTTTGCAGCATTTGGCTGAATCTGAGCAGAGAGTGTAGCCCTGTACACGTCACAATTCATCCTGCTGCTTCTATCAGCAGTCATCAGTAAACACCTGTGATCTTTTTCACATGTCATGACATTGCCTCCATGTTTGACAGATATTGTCTGCTTCTCTATACTTTTCTATTCCCATCATTCTGGTCCTACTTCATCTCGGTTTCATCTGTGTATTTGTCATCTGTATAACTGTGCAGCCTCATCTGGACTTCTTGTTTTTGAGTGTATTTACATTCATGAAGGCATCTCTTAATAGTGGACCTTGATAATAGCACAGCTACCTCCTGGAGAGCGTTCTTGTCTTGGTGTGCTGGATTGTTGATTTGTTGACTCCTAAATTTATCTCTCAGGTAGGTTTATTATGATTTTTCTTTCTGGCTTCCTTTGCTTGCATCTTTGGACCACATATTGAGAGTTTCAGCGAAAAGCTACCAAATGTAAGCTCAACACTTGGAATCAGCTGCAGTTGTTTTTTCTGCTTAATTTGTCATTGAAAAATGGGGGAACAGGCCCACCTGGACATGAAACTGCATGTAAACGGTTAATGCAATACTTTAAACATCTGAATAGAATAGAATAGAATAGAATAGAATAGAATAGAATAGAATAGAATAGAATAGAATAGAATGCCTTTATTGTTA
>JAVDPK010000185.1:255018-267918 GCA_034780415.1 Cichlasoma orientale | reverse complement strand
ACAGAAAATAAAATGTATAAAAATATATACAGAAAATAAAATTAAAAATACAGAAAATAAGAGTGTATAAAAATATAAAATTATATATATATCTGCATATAAAAATATATATCTGCATTTCAATCACATCTTGATTAATTGATTTAAAATCAAATACAGAGGCAAAATTACGAAAAGAAAAAAAAAGGTCCAAAATCTTATGGACCCATCTGTATTTACAGGTTTTAGGTGGTCAGAGTTTACTCTAAGGAATGGCCACTGAAGGCAGCCAAGTTAGTCACAAATGTTCCCACTTCTTTCCTAGGTAATAATAGCATAATAACGATATATAAAACCGATAAAATATTGCATCTAGTCCTGTATTTGTGCTTTCAAATGCAAAGGCAGGAAGCCACTCTGGGAAAAAAAATCAATAACATAATTAAAAAATTATGTGACAAATAATTATCTGATTCATATTGGAATAATTGTTAAGACTGAACTCTAGACTTTAGGACTTTAAAACATAGTGCCTGGAATTGTGGTATCTTCCCTGGAAGTCCACTGAATGGGATTAAATTTACAAGCAGAGATGTGCATCAGGGAAGCTCCGCGAGGGTGACGGCTAATTCCATAACCTGTAGCCTGTGAGCAGCTGTATCTGGCTCAGCATACAAAGCAGCAGAGGTTCAAACTCCATCCATATAAGGCCAGGTGGGGAGACTATGAGCCTTATCACACCCTGCGTTACTTTACTGCTCTGCCTCACAGTCATAACACATGTGGGACGCGTCGCTGGAGAGGGATCAGAGTACTGAGGCTTTTCTTTGACAACCAGCCACAGAATAATGATAACCTCAGCGCTGAAAGACAGCTTTTCTCGCCCCGATTTGGACCAGCTGTAATTTCAGAGCCAGTTTTAGCTCAATGTAGCCAGCCCTTTCTAAATATACAAAAGAATAAACAAATGTGCAGACACACTTTTCTCTCTCTCTCTCTCTCTCTCTCTCTCTCTGGTGAGAATAAATACACTCATAAAACAATTTGTTTCTCTCAGGGGGAAAAAAAATATCACTTTGTAAGTTTGGTGACTGTAAAAATAAATATCTATTTTTAAATTTACATATTACTTAACCTGATAATCAGTTACTCTTTTAAATAGTTCACAGTTCGTTTTCCAGCCGTCGTGTAAAGATCTGTTGCTTATTCTTCCTTTTATAATTGCAAAATTAATGTTTTGGTTTTGAACTGTTGCTCAGCCGGGTTTTGCGACGCTGTGAGCATTTGTCACCATTTCCATGACTAGATTAAACATCAAAAAACACAAATCTATAAAGAAAACAGCTTTTAATTGCTGCAGCGAATCAGCCGAGAGAAGCTTGCCTGACTGTCGCAGTGTCTGCTTCCCATATGGGACGTGTGTGTCCCAAATGCTCCTGCTTTCCATGCAGGAAGAGTACTTGTGATGGGAATGCACATCCAGCCTCTGTCATGTGTTCTCACTACAGAGCAGGCTCTCTCACAATAGTGCCACAATAGTGCCTCTATTAAATAAATAAATAAAGGGGTCTATGGAAGCGGATGTGAGGTTTAATAAAAAGTAGACCAAGTTTGTCTCTTGTGTAGCACCAAGAAAATAAAACTTCACAGTAGTGTAACTGTAAATAGGCTTCATGGTCACACCGAGCACAATTTTCCACACATATTGGTGAGTCATCTGTAAATGTGCAAGTAAATGTCTTGTACGAGTAACAACAAAAAAAAGCAGCATATTTTCTATCTTTATCCATCAGTGATACAAAGACAAGATAATACACTTGCATTCACTGCTAACGATAGTGAAATTATTTTCCACAATTAGCATAATGGCACATAATGGGCTCGGCGGACTCTCCGTGCCACCTTGACAATGGCAGCCTGTGTGGCGCACTACGCAGCTGTGCACGCGACGACACTCTGTGCGCGGCACGCACGGTTCTCTCAAGTCAGAGCTGTGCGAGCTGTCAGAAACGATTCAGTGAGTATTTAATGTGACACTGTCAGCGGTTCCGTTTTCATTGTGCTGCTATTTTAGGATTCCTGTGTTCATCTCCATAAACAGTTTCTTACTGTAAAACATAACTGCATGTCTCTGTACCCCCCAAATCAGTTCTTTCTGGGTCTGAATTATGACAAGATATCAGCTTTTTGACAATAACCTCAAAGTATCATATTATCCCTGCAGGGCGCTCTCAGGCTGCAGGCTCACTTGTGGTTCCTAGAGTTTCTAAGAACCAGCAGAACCAGCTCCCAGTTTGGGGTCAGGACTCTGACACTCTCTCTGCTTTTAAGATTAGGCTTCAAACTTTCCTTTTGATAAAGATTCTACAGGATGCTGGAGGACTTCCCATGATGCACTGAGGATTTCATCTCCACTTCCCTCTTTTCACTGATGAGTTTACATGTTCCTTACCCTTTAGGATAAATACAGTATTTAGCTGTATTTACAAAAGATACTACATCAGTCCAGCTTTTCTTCTTTAAAAAACAAAAAAAATAATAATACAACAACAGCAGCAGTTTGGTACAGGGTATAGTTAGCTCTCACTGCTGTAATCAACCACATTTCTGGCACCAGCAAAAGCTCTGATTATCAAACCCTGCGCACATGCAGGAGCGCTCTGGCAACACTGACTTAGCAACAAGTGGATAAAAACAGTGGAGCAACAGATAAGCCAGATATTCAAATATGAGAGAATACTGGACTGAAATTCACAAACAAGGCTCCAAATACACGATAATGTTACACAAATATTGCGCGTACAGTTTGTTCTGAAGTTTGCAAGAGTCCAAAATACATAAAATGCTGGTTTAAGGGATTTATTTGTTTGATACTTTGCATTTGTGTAGATGTCAAAACACAGGGTAAAACAGCAAGAAGGGCGCACTACAAATGAACCACAAATGTGGCCTCGAAAACTGTAAATAGAAAAAAAAAAAAAAAGCATTATTTGCAAGGATCTAGCGCATCCAGCGAGCGGCTCCGGTTACACTGGGATACATATGGCCAGGGAGAAGGTGAACAACACAGTAAATCCAGCCAGGAAACAGGTATAACTGTTTCCCTGGATATCATGTACTCTGATGGTTTTAGACATAAGGGTTAAGACACACAAACACGCACATCAGTATACAAGTTGTATTCATGAGGTTTAACCCGGGACCTGATTCCTCTTCCAGCTGCAGCTATAAACAGCACAGAGATTTAGCATCTCTGTTCATGGAGTGCCTCTGATTCATTGATTATGAGGCAAGCCGGCAATCCCCTGTGCAGCTGGCAGAGAGGGATACTGAACTAATAAAAATGGATATGGTACAACACACACAGTCAGGCAGGGGGAAAAAAAAAAAAAACATTATGTCCCCATTTTATGCCAGGTACTTTAAAACACAACTGAGCTGCTGCTATTTATAAACTATTCTATGGACAAAAATAAGTCACCATTCCCTGTGCTGGCAGGTCTGTGCACTTAATCTTTCTGCCAGAATACACATACAAACACTGGTGTGGCGCCCAAGTACATGAAGACTCTTCTAGGAAACAGGCACAAGCCTCCAGGAAACAATTGTTCATGTCGTGCTCCAGTGGTTATTAAAGCTGATTTATTTGGTTAAACTGCAACAAAACTGCAACATCCAAACAGGACGCATCTGCACATGATACAAAACTAATGGAAGTACGCTACAATTCACAGACTTTTTCCTGTTACGGCACGAAAAGAACATTTGAAGGGAGTTTTTTTTAGCAACACAAATGACAACCGTGTGTCTAGAGATGCACAACACAGGTCAGGAACATGGCCGCAAACTGCCCTTATGGTGACAAAATTGGATGTCCATATGGAAGCAAAATGTCGCTACAACTTCTGTGAGAACAGATAAAGTCAAGACAACACATTCGTGTTATATTTTGTTTCAACTTTTCTAACTTTCATGTCTGTAGATTAACATCAGGGGCTGTCAATAATAAAAGCCACATAGCTGTTTAAAGTGGAACCTGCAAGCACCAACATAAACGCAATGAAAGAAGACCCCTCTTCCAGGATGGATGGGGGTGCAATAGAGGCCATGTGAAGGGCAGGGTAAGCGTATGCATCACACTAACCTGGGACTTTAACATGCGTTCAAATCGACAGGGATCCCCACGTTAATCCCACATGGCCTCCCGGTGATGTTGACCTTACGAAATATGAAAAACAACACAAGAGCAGCAGCGCCGGGATGCGTCTTTCCAAAGGACTGCGTTAGCTGCGAGGGGTGAAACGAAAAGGATAGACGGGAACTGACAAAGCTGAGCTACAACAGAGGACAACAAATACTTGAAGCAATCACAAGAAGCAAAATGTAAACAGAGTGTAGCTCGCTACTTTGTATTCTGGTCTCCCATTCATACGAAATTCACCTTCCTAATTCTGAGTACACGACCAATAATCTGTATACTCGCTGATGGTCGTGTTACAGATCAGTGTGGAAGCCAGCATATTTATGTGGGGGACATTTTAGAGGTTACTTCCCTCATTAAGTCAATCACTCATTCCTAAAGGAAAGAAATAATGATAGGAAGGAAACATCTACTTATTTTCATCATATGAAAATCTAAGCTGTCAACAGGAGGTAATATGAGAATGAGAACTGGACATTAGCTTCCTGACAGTCACTCACTACAGCCAATAAAAAGAGGTCATGAGACTTTGCAAACACGCCAAACTTAAGGGGTCTTTTGCATAATAAAAGCTAAACAACATCACATACAGCACTGTGCTGTACTGAGCTCTTGGCACCAAAGTCACCCTGCAGAGCCAATCAGAATGAGGAGTTCTGTGACAGATTGTACTGCTCCTGCTCATCCTTACCCATCACATCATTTTTAAAAGCACACTCACTTTACTTTCATGGCCTAATTGTTTTGCACAGCACTGTACACAAAAAAATGAAGAGCATGTTTGTAGATCACATCATCACACTTTCACACTTTCACACTAGCCAACGCTGTCACATTCTTTAGCCTGTAAAACTGAACTTAGAGTGATGAAATACGAGTGCGAGGTGGCGACGCCGAACCAACATTAATATGAGAGTGCAGCATTTTATTTATTACTCAAACCACCAAAAACTACTCGTCTTTAATACTAGAATGATTTTAATACTTTTTTTTTATAGCCAGAGTGGCACACCGCTTTGAAATGCAATCTCCTGTTCAGTCCCCTGCTCATTTTTTTATAAATGCAGCTACTTTAAAAAAAAAAAAAAAAGAAAGAAAGAAATCCTAGTTATCATCAAACATTAGCTAATTTTGGCAAAGGCAATTCCTCTTTTCCTCTTCTCATGTGCGCGGCCGGCACCTGCTCATCAACAGAAACCAAAAAATCCTGTCTCCTGCTCGCAGACGCTCATATGCAATTATCTGCTTCTAGATTACAAACCTGTAACTGGCAGGCCTGAGCTTCAGCATTAGTCACCATTAGAAAACATTTTGGTTTCAACCAAACTGTGTGATATGAGGTCAAGTAAGTGAGCAGAGGAAATGGATCCAATTGAATATTAGCACTTTGTAGTGCTTTTAGCTTCAGCACATTGTTTAAAAGGCACTTGGCTCACATAAAGTTAAGATAAACTGTTTCGAATCCACTGCTGCCGCTGGATGAGACATTTTATCAGAGAAATGTTTACTTTTCAGTAAACAGTCCTGAATTTATCCTGACGGCAAAACACATTATTTTGTTTATTTTGATGGCAATAAATGCAGTTACATTATCCAGATCATTTGGAAAAGGCTAAATCTATCTTGTTGGATAAAATAGATACTGGGAAAGTTTAAAGTTTTGGGGTGGCTGTAGCTCAGGAGGTAGAGCAGGTCACCTATTGATCGGAAGGTTGGTGGTTCGATTCCTGGCTGCTCCGGCCTGCATGCCAATGTATCCTTGGGCAAGATACTTAACCCCAAATTGCTCTCCGACGCTTGCGTTGGAGTATGAATGTGTGTGAATGTTAGACAATAAGCACTTAGCTTACTTACCCATGGAAGTGCTTGTATGAATGGGTGAATGTAAACGTGTTGTATAAAGCGCTTTGAGTGCTCAAGACTGAGTAGAAAAGCGCTATATAAGAACTAGTCCATTTAACTTTGAGGACATAACTTGCAGTGGAAAAAAGGTGATAAATCTCAGTATATATTACTGCAATGCTCAGCATATTGCAAAATGTTGAAAATTGCAATAATCAGCTCTGATTACTGGCTAATGTATCGCGAGTGAAGCATTCTGACACTGTATCGTGAGGGTGTCTGGTGATTCCCATGGTTTGGGCATTTCATCGGCTGAGGACTGACATACTTTGCTGCAAAACGTCAGTTGTCAATGTAAAACAATAGAAAGAGAGATGTTACATGTCACTTTCTTTGCTAACACCTCACGTCCCTGAAGAGCAGATCAAAGAACTTGTGGAGCTTTTGTCGGTGTCAACAGCCCCACATTTAGAGTCCTAAAAGGCCATGGCACATGACCAGCTGCTTTTGAGGTATTGAATGCATGGGTCTAATCTATAGAGAACAGACATATACAGCAGAGTGGAAAAGCTCAATCACAGACTCAAGCTGGGCACGCTGCATGCTTTCATGGGCTATCTGCACTTCGTACAGCCTCTATTACCTCTATGGAAAATGTAACCTCAATTGACATGTCCTTGTATAGAGCTTTTCAAGACCTATTTACCCATAAAAGCACTTTACACTTATGAGTGACATTCATACAGCATTTTCATTATCACATAACACCAAGTTGAAGCGTGAACCAGCGATTACTGGTCAACGTGCGGTAGAAAGGCGGGTATCGAACCAAGGGCATAATCTGCACTCGTGCGTTATGATTCCGCTGGGTTACTGGATCACTCTGCTGCACAACCCATAATCCCAGGCTAACACCGGATTTATCCATCTGTGTTAAATCGAAGCCATATCGCCACCAACACAGGTATAAATGCTGGAAACAACACCGGGCACACTGCGTCGGCTACATCATAGATTAACAGCAGAACTGAGGCATTAGGAGGCCAGTATCTTCTCCATCAGGCAGTGGGGAAGTGAGCAGTGTCACCATGACATGCGTGGACTCTCAAAAACAAGAGCTTAGGGTGGTAACGTGATTACTTTGGTGTTAATTGTAAAAAGGTGGAAGTGAAATCCAATCCCAGAAGGTGACTCCTCCTTCAGCTTAAGAGCACAGAATTAGCTTTTAGTATCTCATGATCTGATCAGAGACCTGCGCTTTAAAAAGGTGGTAGTTTTTGCACAGAAACCCAAACAAACACCTTTTGAAAGGTGAGACTCCTTAGAGTGTACCTCCTTCCCCAGTCTACTTGTAGTGCCAACACTTATGTCAGTATTAACGCAGTAAACAAATGTCACAGGAGAATAGTGTGTGTAGCAGCTCGATTCAATGTGTAGCCAATAATGTCCTTATTAGAAAGAAGGAGTGTGCCTCCTTTACACGTTAACAAGACACCCGTCTGCAATATATGCTACATTTTATGAATAAGGAACGCTCCAGTTCCACCACTTATAATACAGCTACCTTTCTTTTTCTTTGATGAATCATCTTTTTAATGTGTTTATATAAATCCATTTACTTAGCAGTACTGTCTACCATGTGGGTAAATTTGGCCAGTTTTATTGCATCTCTGTGACTCTTAGACGCCTTACAGAAAGATGGAAAATGTTTTACTGATAGCCTAAAAAACTACTGGGTTACATCATCACTTTAAAGCATCATCACCCAGTTATGTTAACCACGCAAATTACCACAGACTCAACAAGGCTGAGACATAAAATAACATTCTTATGTCTGACAGTAACCAAAGCAAATACACAGAAATGTCCCATGAAAGTAGAAGGAAAAATAGCTCATCGAATGGAGAGGATTTTTATGTCATCTAAATTTCCCATGCCACCATTATCCTTTAAATTCTATGATCTGCAAAGCTCTGAATGCCAGCGCTGAACATGCCAGGTTGCTTAGATAGTGAGCCATCAGGCCGTTAGCAGCCATCGACAGGGGTGGGCTACCTGTGTCTTGCCCACTTAATTTTTTTTTTGCTTGCTCAGCAGAAAAACAGAAAACACTTGTTCAACCTGTAGCTCACCTCCTCTTTATGAAACAAACTGAGCTCTGACTCAAGCAGAAACTTCCACAGGACAGAAAAAAAAAACTATCTATTACATCCTGATCCATAAAGCCTTAGAACTGAAAGAAGGCGTATTTTCTTTTTAACACAACTGTACATCCAGCTTTTTGTGGCAAGGCGGACTTCAAATAAGTATAGCAGCAACAGCTACTCAGCAGTGCTGTCCGCGGCTGTCCACACATGCATCGACTGGCACATATAATCCTGGCCTTAAAGTGCACTGAACATGATGAAAATGTGAATTGACTTCTGAACAATGACAGAGAAAATTAAGTGCAAACAGACTTTTCATCAAATGCACTGTCAATAAGCTTTTTTTTTGGCGTGCAGTGGCACATCTGGCAAGGCTCGGGGATCTAAGACTATTTGTCAAATGTACAATTACACACACTGCAGCCTCTGCTGGAAAGGAAATGCTTGCATTTCAGCACCGACTTCAACCGTCATATCTAAGGAAATCAGTAAAAGGTGCAGAGCTGCTTGCTACATATATACTTTCTGATTTTTTTTTTAAAACGCCATCATATCCTCTTCTCATTCCCCTCCTCGTTCTGTCTTTTTGCACATGACATTAAAAATGCATTCTTTCAGATGGTCAGTTTCAGACCCTAATTAACTATCTGACAACCACTTTACTCCTTTACTGAGGCTTCAACAACAGGCCTTAATAATAATTACCTTCTTACATTAGAACAAATAACGCATGACGTTGAGAAGATCTTCTGACCAGGCTTCAAAATTTGAGAAAAATCTGTTTAAAATCGACACTGAGATTATCAGAAGAAAGGAGCTGCCTTACAAAGAACCTACTACAACAGATTGCACAAAGATCCATAACTCACTCAGTCATGACTCATGTTCGGCTTTGTGCGTTTGAGAAAAAAATAAATAATAACTGGAACACATTTATAAAATCTAATGTTGCTTATTTGAAGCTTACACTAAGCTACTTTCAGCCGCTCCCTTATTCACATGGGGTTACCGCAGCAGGTAGCGCCGCATGTTTGATTTGGAAGATTATTTTAAACCACATGTCCTTCCTGACGCAACCCCGAAGAGATCTGTGTCTCCTCCCGACATCAAACCTGGGAACGATTGCTTGTTAGGCAAACGTGTAAACCACTACACTATGGAGCCACTTATTTGATACTTAGACTGATATTCAGACCTTTAACTCCGTGATTAATCTCCTAAGAACAGTCATATGCACAGCGCCACACTCTTGATGCCCGCAGACCTCTGGCTGATTGTGCTTTGGAGAGATTAAGGAGGATATTCAGAGCCGTGATAGTGAAATATAAATGGGGACTGCTCCCGAATCTGTTTAGTGCGGTTAGTGAACGCTGAAAATAAGCTGCAAGCTGGAACAGATGTGTGGATAAAATAACTTGGTTATTGAAAGGGTTGATGTAAAAGGCAAGGGAAGTGATGAGACCAATTCCCTTCCCTTTAACAGACATTTGACCCAAATCAAAAGTCACCTTCCTCCTGACCAGACACCTAATGGCTATTGCATTAAAGATGCATAACATTCTCAATGCTTAAACCAAAAGAAAACAGCTGTAATTCAATGTAATCATCAGACTAGAAAAGACCTGTTTTTGCTCAGAATGATGGAGCTCAACACAACTATTTTCCGCACATAACAAGAAAAGAGAACAATGCCAACAATCATCACAAAAACTGTCCGGTCGGCAAGAATCAATACACGATCGCAACACAAACTCTCAGAGTAATTACCTCGCCTTGCTCTAAAGAACTGCATGGTAGAGATGTATATCATAATTATTTTTAATTTCCCCTGAAAATACTATTACCCTGAGTCTGAATTTCAACATGGCAAACAAACTAATTAAAGCTAATGAATGTCAAAACGAGCAGAGTGAAGCAATGAAGATCCCGAGTATTACTCAGCTCACCACAGTGGAAACACAACAGTGTAAATAAGAAGGAAACTATCAATCAGTTTTATATTTCTCTGTCAAGCAATGCTTCTGTAATTACAGCAACATGCCAACATTAAAGGAAGCAGAATTTTTCATTATTAGTCTCACCAGACTGTGGAGGCACGGCTGTGTGCAGCATTCACTCTGTACTTTATCTTTCCATCCAGCCATAGTTAGCTACAGCGCTAAAGCTTTGGACTAAAGGAATTAAAATGATCCGTCATCTGTTTTCCCATTTTTGTGTTTATAACAAGCTTTTTTTTTTTTTTTTAACTTTTGACCTCATTGTCCAAATTTAACAAATACAACTTGCCAAGCGACACGGCTAACAAGAAAAAAAAAACACCTTGATTGGCTGGAGCATGACCTTAAATGATGCTACATAAGCCTAAACATGCAAGTTGGTTCAGTTTGAAACAGAAATGAACGTCTGCTCTCTGTGCACTGTTGAGGTCAATATTGATTACACTCAGTCTTGAGTCCCCTGCATTAAAGACACGCCACACGCCCAACTCGTCAACCACCACGAGCTCCGCATCCTTACGTTTGTCTCACACAGGGGGCAGAGGAGAGGAAAAAAAGCATTCTACTGTCAGAAACAAGACAAAGGTGTGACATAAACACACACACACACACACACGCACACAGGATGGCTGTATTTCTGTTGATTAAGTCACAGTTCTGTTTTTTTTTTGTGATATCACCTAAGACTAATCCTCACTGGGTGCCGAATACTTGTTGCATCATTCATGTGGTCTGTAGTCATAATATGACAAAAAAAAAAAAAAAAAGACAAAATTACGTCTCATTTGTTTCAAACTTTTTGTCTTTAAATTGTGTGTGGCTATATCTCAGGATTTCCACAGAAGTTACGACCCAGTACACAAAATCACGCGCAGGCAGCCTCTCGCCAGAGGTCAAAATACTCAGGTGCTCCCAGGGAAGCACAGAGAGAAGTTGGTGGATGTTTATGAAATAGAAGCTGTTGCTAAGTTACAGGAGTACTGAGCACAGTTTTCTGGGCTCTCGGGGGAGTGCGTCAGCAGTGGTTTCTGAAAGGTACTCATTCAAGGTACTGGCTTGCCCTGCATCCATGTGTGGTTCAAATACAATCACCAACACAGCATCATCGTCTGTCACACTCCTCATCCCCGGGGTGCTCGCATCCTAAAACACAATCTAACAAAACAAACAGCTGAAACTATACATTTGGATGCGGCCACGGGGGACAGGGACGACGCAGTGAACCTTTGCGATGGGAAATCTGATGTTTGGATTCTGATTTAGAAAGTTTTCCCAGGGGCCACTTCTATCTCATCGCTCCAGCTCGTTCTGGGGAAGGAAAGCAGATAAAAGTCTGTCCGCAGGGGATGAGGGAAATTAAAAGGTTGTTCAGAAACAGGTCAGGACCGGGAAGGATGGATGTAACAAGGCAGGTAAAGGAAGGAGGACAATGTGGACATCTGTTTTCAATTTCCACACATTACGAGCAACAGGCAATTCAATCAGATGGGCAGAAAACCCTGTTGCCACTGGAATCCTGCCAGTATGGGACTGGTCTGCTTACATGCTCTCCTCTGTGCGTTAGCAGAGGGGCAGAGAACGGAAAGAGTGCTTTTCACTCTAGCGGTCCTAAAATCTGGGGGGAAAAAGCTCAGCAAACAAACCCAGGAAGTATCTCAGGAGCTCAAAAGAAATCCCAGGACTTATCTTAAGAATGGTGAGTACAAGGAAAGTGGAACCAGTAACACGTTGTATGTGAAGATTTTTTCCATATCACGGTCTAATAACACTGTTCCTCATAAGTGATTTGCAGAGGTGATGTAAGAAGGAAAAGCACCAACAATTGTGCATGTCAAAGTATGTTTTTTAGGCCTTTTGTGGCTCCAGAGGGAACCGCGTGAGGCCCGATAAACTGCCTTAAGTGCCATCAGCTGGGGCTAAAAAAAGAAAAAGAGGTAACGAGTGGCACAACAAACATAAACAAGCTCAGTCTCTGCTGCATTTTTATATGCTACAGAAACGCAGTGGTAAATGTGTGAGCACTGACATCAGCACCGGTGATTGTTTTCTGGACACGAGTGGCTGAAGATCAACACAGCTCAGCCGGCCAAAATTATGGGCTGACATTTACCTATCGCACACGGGCTGGTATCAGGATGTGTGCTGTCAGGTACACGCCGATATGACAGCTGAGCAGACTGCGGTGCGGAGTCACTCTTAAAGCGACGCTGTCATTTTGAAAGTGTAACAGCACAAATCTGCTACGCAAACACTCGAGGTTCATGTTTTCTGGTGTTGCAGTTCTTTAATAAAGTTTTTTATAGCGTGTGAAATCCACTGATGGAAAGAGCCCCATCATTTCATTCGTTTATATACAAACCTATGGAACTAGAGTCACTTGCACGAAAGGTGACAGGTCACCAGTTGATCACAGGGCTAACACAGAGACAGGTCAGTCATCCACACTGACAGCAAACTTAGGATCACCAGTTTAAACCAGTGGTTCTCAAAATTTGGAAAAAGCTCTCTCCACACACCCCACATAAAAATAAAAAAAGGATATCCGTGCTGAATTTTACTTTATTTTTCTTTATTTTCCCTAAAAGAATGATATTCATTCAACTCAGTTTCACTTAATTTTTTCCCCCTTGGTCCTCCACCTGCAGTCCCTCCACATCCCACGTCTGTGTGTGTGTGTGTGTGTGTGTGTGTGTGTGTGTGTGTGTGTGTGTGTGTGTGTGTGTGTGTGTGTGTG
>JAVDPK010000185.1:230650-249916 GCA_034780415.1 Cichlasoma orientale | reverse complement strand
CCCCCCCCCCCCCCCAAAAAAAAAGCGGCTCTGGCTGTGGCCGGTTGTTTCTTTAATTAACCACAGTGCCCCGCCGCTCAGTCAGTTTGGTTAATACAATAAACGTGCGGTCTCAGTTGCTTCAGATGATCTAGATCAGACCACAGCTGAAGGCAAAAGTGTTTATATCCGTTTTAAGACGTCCTCCCTGTGCTGCATTAGGCTCCCTCTCTAATCTCTCTCTCTTTGTCTTAGAAGATCTGACATGAATATTCACACAGATTGAGACAATCTGTCCTTGAGAGCTCACAAAGAAAATGACTTAAGTGGCTTTGAAAAGGGCGCCCCTTTCCATTTCCCCTTTCGCATCAGGGAGACTGTACATGCCACTGCTGTGGGGGATCCTTTTAAGCTGCCACACTGCACTGCCCAAAATTAATTACCATCATAGTACAGAATACTTATTATCTTACTACTTCTATTACTTCTGTATTACCTTATTATTTTTCCTTGCTCGTGAGAAAAACGTTCAGCAGCAGGACGCTTTGAATAAGTATTTATAACGTGCGTTATTGCGCACAACGCCTGGCTTCACACCTCCGTGCAGACATTCATAAACAGAGCGCATTCTTCGACATACCTGTTTCCACAGAAAGCTGTCGATTCCGTTTAACATCCAAGAAATGGCCACGTGGATGGCGGAAAGAATAACTCCAGTGATGACCGCGGCGCGCATCCTGACGGGAAGCAGAGTGTAGATGACATGGATGAAGAACACGGTCCACCAGATCCCCTCCGAGGCACTTCTGGGCTGTACAAGCAGTACTCCGATCACTTGGATCACCAGCACCACCAGGATGACCACATAGCACACGACCCACATGTGGTCCTGGTGAAATCCGTTCCTGTTGCAGATCACCATGAGTACGAGTGTGAGGAAGATGGCCACAGAAAATACCACAACATATGTTACGT
The DNA here is from genome assembly GCA_034780415.1 of Cichlasoma orientale. Lineage (NCBI taxonomy): Eukaryota > Metazoa > Chordata > Actinopteri > Cichliformes > Cichlidae > Cichlasoma > Cichlasoma orientale. The sequence continues at coordinate 248,962 of JAVDPK010000185.1, read as the reverse complement.
TCGGCCCTATTGCCCCACCGGAGCAGTGAAAGCCCAGCATGACCGTGTACACCAGTACAAGTACTGCCATGAGCATAGTCAAACTGCTCTGGTTGAGACGGAAAAAGTAGCGCTGGTAGAGCCGCTCCAACTTCTCCGACTGGAATTTTTTGGATTTAAAAATGTGCATGACGCTGGTGCAGCACGCCACGAAGGAAAAGTTTACTTCGGGCATGACCTCTTCCTCGTCGGTCCTCGGCTTGGATCTCCGCTCTTCCAGACCCAGCTCCACGGACTTGGGTCTCACCTCGCCGTCTGGACGTTTAGTGGACGCGCGGTTGTTGTCTCGGCTCTCCTCTCCATGGTCCTGCCAAGCTGACCTGGACCTAAAGCTGACCCTGCTGACGGTCGCGGAGGCTCGCCCGGGCTGCCGGTGGTCCAGCTCATCCTCCTCCTTCCACCGGCTGTTGGTCCGGGTGAGCTTTCTGCGCGGGGATCTGGCCGAGTATGGGCACCCGTTGGCCACAGACTGAGACTCTCCCCAAGCTGATCTGTGCTCGGTCCCTCCCCTCAACCCGGGCGCACCGACTCCGGGTGGGCTGACACTGTTTGATCTGGACATTGTGGAAAACTGGACGCAATGACAGAATTTTATCTAAACAAATATACGCAACAGGAAAAAGTTTTGTTCCACTGAAAAGTAGGAAGAGAACTATTTAGTCCCAGGGATGAGGTGCATTAAATGTCTGTTATTAGCTGAACTTTCCATAGCTGATGACGGTACAAACAACCTGAGCACTTTATATCTGAAATGCTAGTAATCGGTTTAATCGTCACTTTTAAAAGCAAACATTCATCCTAAAAGCTTTTTAAATGAATTGGAATTACCAAAAGCAAGAACCGGGAATGGTGAAAAGCTCTGGGAATAAAAACAATTGAACATGCGCAAAAGTCACAGGGGAGCCACGAGAGGAGGGAACATTAGATCCAGGTGGATTTGGCTCTACATCATTGGGCCCAATTAGCTATCATCCGCGGAGGATGCACAGCTTGCGCTGTAAACGGAATAAAACCATTACACAACTCGGACGGTCCCCAGAGATCATAGCACAGCAGCATCAATTCGCCGCGAATCCGTTATATCTGTAGACATGTTTCCTGTATTCTTGGCAGCGGTTTGTAGACAGAAAAGACGGAGGCGGGATGCAATATAAAGGTGAATGCCATGGTGACAGCTCCGATCCTGTCCGGTCAAATCTTGATGCACCTGTACCGACAAAACATTTAAGCCTGCTCGGCAGCGGGAGCCTCACGTTTGGCCAAAAATCAGCATCACGATTCTCTCACACTTGCACTGAGCAGAGAAGAGAACTCAGCCGCTCCTCCTCCTCCTCTGACAGCCACAAAAGACAGCTTCTTGGTCCATGGTAAAAACAAAAAAAACAAACAAACAAAAAAAAAAAAACCTGTGTTACCGCACGTTCAATCCTCCGTCAACCGCTACGCCAAATCAATGTCCAACAGCTGTCCATCACTGTTCAAATCCCTGGAGAGCGACCCCTGACTTGATTTGCAGCAAGACTCTGCGCACAGCCAATCCGCGGCCGTGCAGCGGCAGCATTTCGTAAAGTGCCTAACCGGTGTAAAAGTGCGCTCCCGGCGCCTCGGACAATCCGCTTGGTGTCTGTTTGGAGCGTGGCATCATAACATATTTACCGCTGATTGCTGCTTTAATGGTCATTCAACCAAGTATGCTTCCTGTGGTCCGCCTCTCCGACTCGCTTCCATTGGAAAAGAAAAAGGGTGAGTCACGCTTTGACGCGCTTTCATTGGATGGCAAGTTGGTCAATCCAAATCAGATTCTGCGCGACCCCCGGGCGCTTTCGATGAATGGGCGGGTCTGTCCTCACAGCTGGATAGCCCGCATGGCGCACCCCACACGTAGCCTACAGTATGGCCTGAATCTTCAATGATACCCGCAGGTTTCCAGTTCCAAACTGTGTCCCCCCCCCCCACTCCAGGACATTGGGTCCAACAGCGCAGTAACAGACAGATTCATTCATCTTTTGCTGCCTATCTACAGCAGCTTGCGAGACATTATAAGGTAGAGAGAGACCACTCAGAGAAGTCTGCTACAGCAAACACAGTGGCAGATGTACAGCTTTAAGGGGAAAAGGCTTTTAAAACCTTATTTTGGGCAAAGCAGGCAACCTTTTATAAGCCTTTTTTTTTCTTATCAGATTTGGCTGAGTCAATACATGCGGTTTTTGTTTCCCGGTGACAACTAAATTTAAATGTAACTTATTTAATGCTTCAAAGAAAAAGAAAAAAAATGCCCAGAGGCGTTTACATATGACCGCCCATTAAGAGCTACACTCCTCTCAAGAACTTCCTTCATGTCTCCAGATTGTTTGTGACCCCAAAAAGTTCAAGACGCACTTTTCTAGATCGAAGGACATGCTCATTTGTTTACATAAATTGTGTTGTATTCTTTTGTGTATTTATAGCCTTTATTCATGGCTTTCATTGTGAGGCATTGTTATTTTACAGCCTAAATATGTTTTATTAGTCATTTATAAGCTTACATGTGATTCCATCTTGGATTTTATGAACTTGAATTTTTTTGTGTGTGTGTGTGCGTGTTCTTTATCTCACCCTACATTACTGACAGCTCTTGATATTCTCATACAGGTGTCTCCTGTTGTGTTTCAGCTCTTCCGCTTTGAAGCCTGTCATGGACGGCCGTCTCTGCAGCCATTTAAACATGGGGAAAGAAGACTGTGTGTTAATGAATGCACTGAGAGCATGTGACGGGGAGCCTCATGTGTTTGCTGTGACCGGCTCACCTCCAGCTGAATTCCCTTTGGCCTTTCTGGAATTCTTTCAGGGTGAAACGCTGTTAATGGCGAGAACAGTGGATTCTATTCAGCACTGTCCTCATCAAATGAAAAAGGAACTCAGATATAAATCTGACACAAAATATTCTTGATCCCAGTTGTGCAACTTATTTTCTCTGCTTGTCTCATGACCGCTTGTTCGGCTTTCTTGTTTGCTCTTTTGCACGTACCTAACACAACATCCAGATGAAAAACATTATTAAATACAGATCCAACCACATTAAATTCCTACAAAGAGCGTGCATTTGTGGGTTTATTCTGGGAATATAGCTGCTCTCCGCTTTTTCTCACCTTCTCGGAATTGTATTCATTGGCAGAAATTAACTAGATGCTAATGCAGCTGCCTACAGTTTGAAGTAGCCTTTTCTTTACTCAGTACACTGTTTTAATGTTACTGTGAAAACTATGCTACCTTTTATACAGGAGTAATTTAACACGTTTAATGAAATGGCTTTGACTTTATAGAGAAGCAGACAACCATAATCATATATCTGACCATCATGGATAAGACAATACATCATACAATTCTACTACAGGCACAGGGCGAATGGACGAAGAAGTGTATATATATATATTTTTTTCTTTTCTTTTGACAGTGTAACTTTACACTTACATTTCATAGCCAAATGTATGTGGACACCCAAACTGTATTTCCATATGTGATTCACTCCAAAAATGGGCAATTTTTTAAATTAATCTTGCATATTAAACTTCTTCTTTCATCTTCTTTTAGCTTATCATCCATCTCTTCCTGTCCTCTGCACATCCTCTCTCACCCCACATATAAATCTCCTCTTTGGCCTTTCTCTTTTCCTTTTGCCTGGCTGCCTCATCTTCAACATCCTTCACCCAGTCTACCAGTATCTCGCCTCTCGCTTCTTTTACTGTCCCTCCGATATACTCATTCCCAATCCTGCCCATCCACAAATCTCAGCATCTTTGTCTCAGCTGCCTCCAGCTCAACCCGCCTTCTCATCAGTGATACCCTCTCCAACTCATCTAGATGGATAATTACCATCTTGGAAAACATCCCGCTGGGACAAATTACTCCTATTCTTCACTCCTGACATTCCTCTCTCCCAACTTGGGTTCTTTTCTTCACTTTTCTTCACTTTACTCAAAATTGTCAACTCCAAGGATTTAAACTCATCCCCTTCAGTCACCCACTCCTTCTACTTCGCCCTTTCACTACCTCTGATTCATGCTCCTGCTCCCACTAGGATTTCCATTCCTATTCTCTCCAGTGTATACCTCCACCTAGACATTCCTTAACTTTCTCCCAACTCTCCCAACAGTCCTCAGTGTCATCTGCAAACATTACAGTCCACCGACACTCTTGCCCAATCTTGTCCATCACCCCATCCCTCTGCTAGCCTGAAAGTCCTCAGAGCCCACCCCCCGGAGCCATATTGAAGCTATCTGTCGCTGTCCTTATACATATCATCACTGCTAATCTGCACTCCTTTATGCAGCACCGCTCCTCCCCTCTCAGCGATCCCTCATACATTTTCTCTTACTGCACAAAGACACACAGCATCTGCTTCAGACGTCTTTATATTACTCCAAGCAGCACTCAAGCTGCTCACCATCTTCACATCTCTTTTTAACTTAACTTCACATTTTTCTTCCCCATAACTTCTGCACATCAGCCTTGTTTTTGAAAATCTGTACCCGTGCACTGCGCCAATCAAGCTAGAAACTCTGCTGCCATCTTTGCAAGATACATATTTTTACCTAAAACATATGATTAGCATATGAACAATGAGGTCTTATCTTAAATCAACCAGCTTATACAGAATATAAGGTCACTAAAATTAGCCTGACCTTAAATCTCTGGCTATATTTTACTGTCAAAAGATGGAATATTATCTGCATAATTAATGCTTAACAAATGTGTAAAGTTTGCTCATAAGAACAAAAGTAAGACTGCTCCCTCATTCTGCCCCACAGCAGGTAGCTCTGCATGCTTTGATTTTGTAAAATTCATCATTTATTTATTTATTTATTTATTCTCTGCTGACTGGTTCAGCCCAGATGTCACTGAACGTATCGCAGTCAGTTAAATGCTGCAAACACTGGTAACCTTCGTCACAGCGGAGCCTTCAAGCACACAGTGACTCCTGTGGAATCTGCAGTAACGTTTGGTATCGACTGCTTCGTTATACGAGTAAAATTCAAGCCAAATTTGGAAACATTTACATCATGTTGATTTACAAATTTCCACAGACTATGCGTGTCAGTGTTTCTTGTTATTTTTGTCTGATATTACAGAGGTTTCCACTCTGAGTTACCCTGGTTGAGTCAGCCAACATCAGCACTGATTCCAGTAAAAGCTTAATGTTTTTATTTGAACTGAAATCAGCAACGCTGTTAAGTTACGCATTAAATCATGACTAATAATATACAAGCTAAAATAGCCACATTTGTTTCACAGTCATTAAGATCACATGATTATCTAAAGCGTGTGTTCCCTGCTGATTTGACACAGTACACTACTGCCATCACCTGAATATGAAATGAAAATCTATCTATCTATCTATCTATCTATCTATCTATCTATCTATCTATCTATCTATCTATCTATCTATCTATCTATCTATCTTGTAAATTTCCAATAGAGACAGTCAAAAATAAGCACAATACAGATGCACCCGGGACATGCAGCTAGCAGAGGGTGGTTTCTAACATGGTTCCAGTGCACTGAATTACTGCCACTGTTTGCTCAACAATACAGCGAGGAATAAGCAAAATGTATATTGGGGTCACATGAAATGACACTTCTAACAATGAGGCATCACTGTTTGAATTAGAGGCTCCAACCAGAGCAACATTTGAGGCAACAGGAAACAGTCCTCAGTGAACAATAGCATCTCCACTGATCCACTGAATTGTTTATTACGTGTGATGGTAATGCCTCACCGAACACTGCGACACCCACATAAACCATTCGCTGTCGTCTACAGCAGCATCAGTTATTTCAGATATACAGTAGATGGGATGTGTGATCTTTTGGCTGATTCCAGTAAAGATGCAGAACTTTTTAAGAGGGCTAAATGCAGTGAAAGTGTCACGGAGAAGTGACACCACGGTGAAGAGACCCTCACCCACAGGAGGAGAATTCAGCCTGTACCGGTTTCTCTGTCTCTCTTTTTCTTGGAAAGGAGAAAAGGACGAGGACTGCAGTGTTGTGTGACTCATCCCGGTGTAGAGAGCACCCTTTACAGTCTCACCTGGGATTGTACGAACACACGCACACGCACACGTACGTATACAGGCAGATACAATCTGTTTCCTCGATAAATGGGGCTCACCACTAAAGTATCTCAGACGTGAGGTTTTAAATCACAGCTGCAGCCAGTGTTTCCCAATTAGTCTTTGTAACCTGTTGCATAAGAAGGGGTCATGCTGGACAGTCTTAAAGCATATTATTATGGGATAGGAAGTATCAGTGCTTAGGTTTTGTTTGTATTGCCTCAAATGTGTCCCTGCCCAAAAGAAAGATGGAGGCATATTTTTAGATGGTGGTACTAGATCTTAAAGTGTTTCAAGTTGATATTTCCCCAATTTTTGCGATAATAAATAAATAAAATATGGTATTCGGCTGTCATCAATAATGTTAACACTCGTAGCAGCTGACTGAGTCCTTCACTGTTGCTAAGGAATGACATTTACACACACATCTTGCAGACAGAAAAAAAAGCGCAAAATAATTAAGTGGTCCTTACCAGGTCTTAAAATGAGGTAAATGCAATTTCAGATGAACAGCAAATTACATATTATACTGTTATACTGTGTCTTTATTTAACAGAAACTAAGTCAAAATGCTGAAAACTAAGTACCCCCCCCCCCCCCCATGATATGATTCAGTAGATTGTAGAATTATGTTTAGCAGCAACAGCTTGAATCACTGGGTTTCTGCATGGCTTTATCAGCCTCTCACGTCACTGTGGAGGAATTCTGGCGCACTCGTTACATTCATTGCAACGTTGCTTCAGTTCATTGAGGTTTGCAGGCGTTCGCTTATACGCAGCTCTCTGAAGGTTGCACCACGGCCTTTCATGAATTGGCATTGTGTTAATACACGCTGGAATGCTCCAGAGCTGCAAACTGTGAAAACCTCTGCTTTTATAGAGGTGCTCACACTTGCTGATGATCAGTTAATCAAGTACATTTGATTAGCAGCACCTGGCTGCTACTTATCCACTTAATTCCTATGGAAGCTGTGAGAGTTTACTTAGTTTTTCATACACTGCTTCAGCAACTCGTTTTTTTTGTTACGGACCACATTATTTCTATTTTATCCCGATTTGTAAAATCTAAGAATTGTTCTTTGTAAAATCTGCTACGTTCCTAAACTTCTGCATAGGAGGTGTGCCCCTCTAAGACACACCTGCACTTCATTATAATACTTATCAACGTCCTAAAGGATGAGAGCATTTTTCAAATTTTTATTTAAAAAAAAAAAAAGCATTTTCTTTTACTTAAGCTGTATAGTTTCATCATTAATAAAACAAATGGCATGATTTATTCTGCACTTATTCCTTCATCATATATTTTAGTAGAATTCTTGGATTTGAGTACAGTTCATATTTATATTTGCATGTTATCATTCGATCACACTTACTGTTCAATTGATTTTGAATGGGCCCAAAGTATTTACACAATGGACTTCACATCCAGGGGCGTGATGTGTTAACAGCAGCACACAGAAGGAAAAGAGTCACGGTGAGAAGTGCCCATCCTGACCTGCTTCACACATCTGATCCATTTTCATTACGGTGTGAGGCTAATGGGTTTTGAGATACTTGGTTTGTATTTAGCTGGTGAAGCCTTCCAGTGCTGCTGCATTATACAACAATGTTCCCACCTACATAGTGTACGAGTGAGTCATCGGTACATTAAGATGCACACGCACAAACACACGCACATGCACGCACGCACCAAAAAAAGCCATTTTCCCCCCGAATTATCAGAAGGTCATTATAACTCTCAGGCACCATCAATCATCCATTAATGCCAGTTGTGTACAAGTGTATGCTAGCCATGTTTATACATTTATGTATATAAAAATAGCAAATATGGTTCTCATATTGTAGATTTATTGTAAATATATACTCGTTATTCACACCTGCACAAAGTCTGCTGGCCCCATGCAAAACATTTGTATCAAAACTTTATTCAAGAAAACCAATTCTGGCGTAACATACCATGCTTCTGTTTTTTTTTGTTTGTTTGCTTTTTAACTGAGATTAATAACATAGATCATCATTCCAGACATCCAGATCTCCTCTTTCATGCAGTTTTACAACAAGCTGCACTTGTGCCCCTGCAACACATTTCCAACAAATATTCCAAATCATGCTCAACCATTTAAGGGGAATAAGGGGGGGGGGGGGGATAAAAGGAGAACACAGGCTGGATTTGACATTGTAGCCACTTGGTGCTTACATTGCTAGAATGAAGGGATGGTTTAGGACCATGACAGCATGCTGAACCTTAGCAGCATAATTTGTCTTGTGTGTAATCAGTGGTGTTGACTTTTAAAGAAACAGCATAATGGAGGATGGCGTTAGGAGATAATTGTTTCTGAGATTTCAGCCTCCACACAAGTTTTATTGTAACTAGAAACTTCTGAGAAGTATCCAGAGCAGTAATGCTGAAAATATGTGGTGCGACCAAGGGAGCGTTTTCCCTGTGAATGATAAAACATGGGTGGCACTTAAGTACCGCACTGCACTGTGGGTGGTTTTTTTTTTTTGTACTTAAAAGGCGATCTGCAATTACCAATTCAGAGTAACTGGGAAAGCGATTCTAGAAAGAGATGATGCTGTGGCATTTCTGTGACAACCACAACTAAATACATTTGCCTCTAATGCACTGTGATGGGGGCAGAAATCTCAGATAGACAACTAAGTCTAAGAATGGCAAGATATCGCCAGAGATATGACAAAAGAGGTTTTTATTTAAATACCTAAGCAATTTTTTTTATTTTTTTTTTGCTGACACTGCGCTGCTGCTGAGGTGTTGAAAGGCAATTACTGCAAGCATTACGTTTTAACTTAAAGGTAATAATCTTCAGCCTGGTGTTGTGGTGCCACCTGAGTCCAACAAAATATATCAAGCATTCAGGATTATAATGTCCAAATGTAACATTGTCCAAAATCACAGAAGAAAAATACTACTCCCATAATGACATGTAGTTGTCACATATGAAAAGTACTTTAGATACAATCCTCTATATAAATAATAACTACCAAGTGTATGTACCAAACTACAGAGACTCCAGTCTGTATTTTAAAATAAAAGTGAAAGATCCAACACATACTTGGGCTACAATGCAGTTTTCTTTGTGTTACATATCAAAGCTTATTTCACCATCAAAACACTGTTGCTACTACAGATTGTGCTATCTGTTCTTTTTATTTTTTGCTTAAGTGTCTCATATCTTATGCCAAAATAACTTCTTTTGTAATGTGTCTTTTTTTTTAACATCCCATTTAAGACAGACTGTGTTTGTCAGAATGAAAGTGTCGAGATGCTTAACAGAGTATCACTTTAATAAAGCTAAAAACACTAAACTTCCGATGGATTCAAGAAGGGAAAAAAGGCTGAAATGGAAAAGAACAAAATGATGGATTTGTGCAGGACTTGTCTGCCTGCAGGTATTAGTGTATGAACCACCTGGACATCAAACAATGAGGAAATCAAAGGACACAGCTCACAGTCATCACTTGGAAAGCCAGGAAACTTTTAAAGCTTTTAGAAAGTAAACATAATTTCAGCTGAGACAAAAATCACGACTGCAAGCGAGCAAACAGCTGCTGAGAGAAAAATGGACAGAAAACCAAGCATGCAAGCATGGAATGGGAGGTTTATTGAACTAAATTAGGAATGTAATCAAACTTGTAAATAAAATAAATGACAGAACACAAAAAAAGAAGTACACATCTGGACCACAGTTTGTAGCAACAAACACTGTACCTGCAAAACCTACACACACCAATTATCAGTATTAGACTTCACATTTTTCTTTCTAAAGTAAAGCTTCTTAAAAGGAACCAAAATACGAGCCATGGGGAGGTGACAAATCTACTCTACTCTTTTCTATAGTGCCATTTATAAAGGGGAGGGCTATGAATTATATCAGTGTATAATTCAAATCAAGCTTTCAGTGATGGAGCTCCGCTCACTGCTCAGACAAACAAAAGTAGTGTTGTAAGTTTGTTCAGGAATAAAAAAAAAAATAAAGATAACACCAGTTCATTGTGAGCATCTGTACAACCAAGACAACGGCTGTAATAAAGAAAGTTGCTTGATAATTGGACCATCTGCCAGGTCAGTTCTGGCAGTTTAAAACTGGTCGGGCTTTGTGTTTCAATATGCAGATGTAATTTTGTTCCTCGTTTGTTGGATGTTTTGGTTTCCTTTTTTTTTTTCCTCCCCTCGTTTGAATCTTGCTGAATGCCGCTGGACTCACTCCACTTTGCCGTAGTCCTCTATGTGACCCAGCACCTTCTTCCTCTGCCGTATCATGTGGAAGTACAGCTGGGGAAAGACTGGGAGAGGCGGAGGGAGAACAAATTAATATATTGTACAATATGTGCTGTCCAGTGTGGCAGCAAAATTAACATTATTTTTTTGGCCACTGACAACAATTATTGTTATTTTAGCTACACACTGAATCATATTGATGTTACAGTTAGGACAAAGTGCAGACTTTGAGCTTTAGTTTGAGTGGTTTAGAGAACATGTTAACCGCTGAGAAATTACGGACAAACCCCCAAACAACAGAAAAACGTGGACCTAACTTTATATCTACACATTTCCTACAATGCCACAAAAAAGGTAAAAACTCTAACCGTTGCAATAGATTCCACATGCATATTTAATAATGTGACCACTGCGTGCGTGATATTATAATTATGTCTTTCATATGTGCATTTTTTTTTTAAAACCCCACTAATTATGTAATAGCTTATGTCATTATGGGTCTGTGTCCACAGGCAGCTGAAAGCAGCCATGACCTCATTTTCAGCACCCTTCTCTCAGCACTTATTGTTGCTAGGTTACAAAAAACATTTTCTTCAGCGATAGATCATAAATAACTGGGCTGTCAGTGATAGCTAGGACCAGGAACCCTTTCACTGCTGTTGACAATGTTGATAACACGAGTCTACCCCTTCTTGAATCCAATTGGTCAGTGGGAGAAAAGTGACATTGATGAGCAAAGCAGTGCTAAAAATACAGTTGAACCAGAGAGTTTGTAAAGGGGGGGGGGGTCCAACTCAGTTTGGTAGCAAGATAGTACAGAATAAACGAAGCATTATGGAGCTGCAGCCCCTAAACCTTCATTGCATTTTTGACAGAAGGTATTTTTTATGGGTTCTCAGTTGTGAAATGTGTATTAGGAACGTCACAGTACCACAAGCCTCTTTACAGCATTTGGCATTTTCATTTTACATCTCAAACAAACAGCAGCAGACAATTAGTAACAGCACTCACCTGACAGCAGTCAACCAACAGCAGTGAATGTGTTTACCATAATTAGCATACAGAAGCAGAATTCTAATGTTTTATGGCCAAAATTGCCTTCACTGTTCAAAAGGTCAGGGAAGACTTTTGTAAATTTGAATTTATAATTAGTACTATATTTGGAGAAAAAAAAAAAAAAAAGCAAACAAACAAACTAAAAGCCTCTAAGTGAATTTTTGCAGATTCCAGCACAGTGTGATAAACACGCTCTGGACTGTATCTAAACTACCTTCAAATAAAGGACCTGAAAATGCAGTGGAGGGGTAACACCTGCCTGTGGACATATGATAGCTTAGCATATGATAACGGTAAGTAATTGAATTCTCAATATTGATGCCTTTTAAAGTGAATTTAAACAGAATGCAAATGTTGTCACTGCGTTCAAAGTCAACAGAGAGAGGTTAACCCAAACAGATGTACATTTTCTGCACAGGTGCATCTATGAGAGTCAGAAAGGCTTTTTCTGCATATATAAAAATATAAGAACAAGAAGAGAAAGGGGGTTCCTGCTAACTCTGAATTCATAACTGTGATGCAGCAAGCAAACAGCCGTGTGAAGACGCAGCCTAAGAATCCCAGCTGCACGCAAAAACAGCCAAGCAGTGACGCAGTCAAGAACAACCGAACCCTCCAATATGTCCCGTGTGTGTTGATTCATGACTTTGAAGCAGCAGCTACCTTTCACTGCTCCTTTGCCACCAGGGGTCGCCACAGTGACAGAGCAGCAAGAGTTTGACGCAACCCCAAACTGTTTGCGAAGATCTCTCAAAACTATGCCTGCAAAAACTGCAAATGACCAAAACACTACTTTGCCCCAAATCCTCATCCAGCAAACCTCTCGGCTGTGAGGGGAAAAGCCCTCTCAGCACAGACACAAATGCCTAGGGGTGCAACCTGGCCAGTCAGCCAGCGACTTTTCCGTCTTTAGCCTGTGACGATAAGGCTGTGTGGATTGTGCTCAATCGACGGTTTCTTGTAACCAAGTGAAGTCTTTAATCAGAAGTTTAATCATTTGTGAATGTAGTACAAGTGACATTTATCTGTTTGCATCGTTACTAAACCACAATAACTCAAAGAACAGACACAGTTTGACATCTTCAAGTTAAAATTCACAGAAAATAGAGAAATGAAATCTTGTGACGATGAAAGCATGTGAAACTAGTTTTGAAATGTCAGCAAACAAAAAAGAAAATGCTGAAAGTTTTGCACTTTTTTCTACGCTGCATCACAACTGTTTAGTAAATGCATTTTCCCAGTTGTACTTAGATATTTTTGTAATGATATAAATATGAATTCCTTATTGGGAGAACAGCATTGTTGTGCACTACACGAGCCAAAATGTACTGCTGACTTACGGGGAATGTAGGAAATCATGACGAGGATGAGGAAGGTGTAGTAGTCGAAAGAGAAGTTGTACTTGTTGGGTAAGGTGACGGAGTACAGGCCTGTCTTCTGCACGTACGGCAGTGCTGCATAGATAGTCAGCAGTTCCCCAGTCACTCCCATGGGATACAACACGATGAAGAAGGTGTACCTACAGTACAGAGGTTTATTAAAGAGAAGGGAAGGAAATAATTAGCCTTATCTCTTTATTATTTATTCGTTGTTTTAGTAACAGGGAGTATTGTGGTAGTAAATCATTCCCTAAAACACCAACTAAGAGGGGACAGAAAACATTAAAAAGCAAAGCTACAGTATTAAATCTGAAACCATCAAATGGAGCAAACATAAGTTATCGACATTATGCAACATGATTAAAGCCTAAACTCTAAATATATACTGTGATACAAATATGCCTGCAACAGCACCACAAAAAATGTGCATCGGATCTAACACTGCGTCTATACATTTATAAATGTTTAAGATCACTGAACTGACCTTCTGAATAGAAAGAAGCAAAAGCTTAAATATGACACACGCACACACTTAGCATGTCTTCTTCTAGAGAATCAACATCAAAGAGAGAAAACTCTTCATCTGTCTCTTCTATACTCGCACTGGAAACCCAGCGACTCTTCTCTGATCCTTCACTGGATTTTCCACAAATGTACAACCAATTTCTGTCTCCCCGGGTTCACGTCAAACTGAAAGTTGAACACCAATATAGCGATGGTCCCATTTGCTTCCTAGCAACAAAGGCCTCAGGGAGGGAGGGAGGCTCTTAACAACTGTTGCCTTGGTTGTAGATGCACATAGAGAGAGGTAGATTTTAATTGTTGAAACACAAGCTTTTCTGTAGGCTTGATGATGAAAAAACAAGACAGTGTTTGAAGTAATGCCACTGACTGTGACTGCTTACTGCTATAGCATCTTCTTTTAACGTAATATAACCCCCTTAAGATTTTCAGCCATAAAGTAACTACAAAGTAAACAGAACCATTAATCAATTATTGTCATTTAATTACATTTCTTGTTTTGTTTGGACAACAGGCCGAGAGCTAACAGTGGAACGGCCGAGGACAGCATTTTTATTAAATATTTAATTTAATTATTAACAGATTAAAATTTTACCCCGACTGACAGTTTTATTGCCAGCTTAGTGGCTTTGTTCTCTCACAGCCTCCTGACTAAAGTCAGCCATTTCTGGTGTGATCCCTGCATCCATCAACCAATAGGTAAAAAGTTGGGACACACTTTGAATGACAATCCCCTCATTTAGATAACACACAGGGGGGGAAACAATGAAACAGAAATAAAAGAAGTTTGGGGTAAAGAGATTAAAAATGTAAAGGGAAAATAACACAGAAAAAAATGTATCTCAGAATGATTTAATTAATAAAGATGTAAAAAAAAAATATATATATATATATATATATATAAATAAACAAGGGAAGCAAATTAAAAACAGAAACAACTTCTGTCACATTCTAAGAAATTATTAATGCCCATTTGTTATTAGTATTTTGGCAGTTTTGCTCACCCACAGAATGAAAACACTCTTAGGTTAATTTCTCACCTAGCCCATTTGATGAGGTATGGCAGGTGATTGAGCAGACTGAAGGTGTAGAAAGAGTAGCGGATGATCTCTGTGACAGTCCAGGCTGTGACAAACAGCAGCACACTGTCCTCACTTTGAACCTGCAGACACACACACACACACACACACACACAGGCAAAAAGGATGATGGAGGGAGAACAGAGAACAGACGGGCTTGCATCATGTTGCAGCAGTTTTTTTTCTGCTGTAGGCCAATCTTGACTTTTCCTCACAGAACCATGCTGTTTGTTTCAGACGCTCAGAGATCAGCTCACACTGCAGGCCAGCGTTCACTATCCTTAGATATTAGGGTAAAAACAACGTCCATTTTATGTTAAAAAGACAAGCACGCTATTATTAATTCACTATTCTATATACACTCCAGAAATGCATTCACATGAAAGGGAAGAGAGACGAGTTTGAGAAGAATGTCAGTGCAGCATCATAGAACAGACAGGAAAAAAAACGTCAACGATTAGACAGATGCTGACGATTCATTCCTGAAACCCTACAGCAAGTCTGTTTGATGTTACTTACTCATTTACTCCTCTTCATTGCTACAAACAGGGCAAATAGTACAACAGCTGGTCACTTTTGAACACATTTTCACAATGCCATGTCCATCCGTAGAAAGACAGTATAATTCAAGCTCAGTTTGAGTGTGTAGTGAATGGAAAGAAACTTATTTTACCTCCCTGACGCTGTGCGTGACGGCCCATGTGAGGAAGACCCGGGACATGACCTGGAATCCAGTCAGGACCACAGAGGACGGTACGATTCCTGAGGGACGGGGCAAAACGCTGAATATATAAAGAAGCAAGACTGCTGGTTTTGGTACTGGCTGTTCGCACTGAATGTGCGCATTTGCGTGTGTGTGCCTTTCTTAATTTATTTTTTCATTTCATTTTCAGGACATCTTCAAAAACTCAGACACTTAAATTTTCATGTGGTGGAGATTGTCAAAAATACTCCACTGACTGATTAGGTGCTACTCAGAAAGCCTGGAAATAAAGCTGTAACAGTACATCTATTAATACCACACATCTGACTGAAACTTTCCTCTCTTTGGTACACCCTTTGAAGCACACAGAAAATCTATTATTGTCTGCATAGTTGCTCTCCAAACAAAAACTGCAAAGCGCAGACCGTTTCCAGAGTACACCAGCTTTCATCCGTCAGTTATAGAAAGGGTCGCTTCGAAAGCTTGGCAGACGCTTTGCATGTCGACTGTGTTAACTCAAACTTCAAGTTTGTAGCTGGTAAATGTAGCCAGACCTGCTGCTTCTCTGTACTAGTCAAATGCATGGCAATCATGGAGAGCTCACACGGAGTGTAAATACCAAGAGCTGTGTCACTTTTGTCCAGTGTCAGTTCCAGTAAAGTTTTATTCAAACTAGATGAATGTGTCCTTAGTGCTGCCAAAAAAAAAAAAAAAAAAAGAGAATATTTGGTGCATAATTTTTAAAGGCTGGACTGCTGACTTTAATGGTTAATTTGATTTAACTGTGAATACCTTACACAAATTGAAAGTATACAGAAATGCTTAATAGGCAATATTTCCTTCTGTAACAGTTTTAGAGTGACAGACAGACATATAAATTCTTGCCAGTGTGCCTAAAACCCCCTTTGTGGTCGTTCCTACTCATCTCAAGGGTCACGTGTTGCTATGGTGGGACTAAACTTCCATTCACATTCTAAATTTAAGTTTTGCTTTTCAATAAATTTTAGAATAAATAATAATAATGACATTTTTGAAAGTATAGATATATTTAACAAAGATGTGAACAGCAAACGTTTTAATGGGAGACAATGTGAGCAACAGATCCAGATACAGGACAGTCATAAATGATGATGCATTGTCTTCTGCTGGTCAGCAGGTATGAAGCTAGAGCTGCGTGTGTGTGTGTGTGTGTGTGTGCGCGTGCGCGTGTGTTTGTGTTGTGAGTGGAGAGCAGCCTCAGGGAGCCTGTTTACAGTATGAAAGGTCACTTAGCTTTAGCTTCAAATCCCAGATAATAAAGAGAATATTTTGTGCAGCACAACCAGGCGGCCTGGCCACTGTGACGAGTCTCTCCTCATCACATTAACACCCCATTAGCGAACAGCTTCTCGGCTCTCTTTTCGTAGACACTTCAGATATGAAAAGGCTTTGTTTGTCTGTACATATTTACATCTGAGTTACATCTACACATGCAATTTCATAATTAGTGTCTCCTGTCAAAACCATAAACTGAGATATCAACCTTTGCTATCTGACTTGTCAACATAAGATCTGCAAACATATTTTGCCCAATAAAAATAACACTGATTACTGTCGTTCGATCCTTAAACACGTGAGTCTGTGATCCTGTGTAGATTAGTTCAACTGCTTGTGCATGATCTGACGTGAGATCCAAGATTTGACAAAATAAACTACAAAAGAAACAAACAAGATATACACAAATTCAGCTAAACATGTCACAAACTAAATAACAATCAAGGTTATTTTGTATTCCCTGCACAACAAAAATAACAAACATCTGATATTCGCTTTCTCCAGCATATTTAAACTTTAACTGACAGATTAACATATTGCACCCTGTAGCAGAGATAACTGAAGGTCATACTGAGAAAAAGTAAATATGAGCCACCAGAAGAGTTTCAATGCTGGGTTCAATTCTCCAAGTATCTGGAAGTGTACTAATGGGAAGAACACCAAAGGATATTCCCATTTTTGGTGATATAATGAGAGTACTGCCTGAAATACTCAAACGCCACATTAAACATTAAACAGTATTCCATTAAATGCACAAAGATTATTACCATTTTAAATTCCAGACACGCTGTTCTGTCTTTGTAACTTTGTTTAGTGGACAGCATGCTGGCTCAGTGTTAGCACTAGCATAGTGTGGAGACTGCGTGCTTTCCCTGCACTTTTGTGGGTTTTCTCACCATCAAAAAACATGTTATGTTAATACTGGTTCAATAAAGGTTAATCAAATTAAATATTTTTAAACATTTCTGCACATTTGTTTTTCTTTGAAAACTCCCTCTACCATGGCAACTCAAATTTGCTTCCCTAAACTTGCTTTGTATTTTCACAGCTAAGAAAGTCAGAGAAGTGCGGTGTAAATAACTGATTTAGAATGAAATAAAATATTTAGAATATTTAGTACTCGTTTTCACTGAATAATTCTTTTTTTTTCCCTGTTACATTCTTTTAAATTTTATCCCTGCATACCTTGTGAGGAAGCTTCACCTAAAATGATGACTCATAACTCTGGATTTGAGTTCTGAATAGTCAGATTTAAAATCTGTGCTTCACCAGGGACAGAAAGCAATGTAGGTGAGGGTGCAGTCTGAAGAGAAACTCACCTACAGCACAGTGCAGTATCTGTAAAAGGGAAAAAGATCACAGACAATGACTCAATCTGCTTCTGGAATAAAACACACAGCCACATTCTAACTCTAGCTATTCTTTGTCCAGTTCATATATATATATAGGGAATTTCCTGACATTCAAACAAAGTCTACAGTGTGTATGGTCAGCATCACTGGAACACCTCTTGCTGCTTAGCCTCACTACACACATGTGGGTCAGAGTATGTGTGAGCACGAGTTCTCTCAACACATGTAAGGGTAAAAGAATATATTTATTTTTACCAAATATTGAAAAACATTACAAAACAATATTAATCTGTAGTTTCCACCAAACTATATTTTTAGGGTTTTAAAATACTTTAAATAGAAACGGTAAAATCCCACAGAATTGCTGGCTCTGTGGCTTTAACGTAGTACTGGGAGGCATGTTAAGTTATCAGGCTGATATGCTACAGAGGACATACCAAACACTGTACAGAATCCAAGACACTGTTATCCATTATTAGTTTAATGGGTTTTTTCCCTAAGCTTTTAAAAAGGCAATTACTGAATTAATAAAATTCATTT
>JAVDPK010000185.1:178663-211547 GCA_034780415.1 Cichlasoma orientale | reverse complement strand
ATATGGCATAAAGACATATAAACATTTTTATATTCTCCAATTAGGTTAGTTTACATTAGTGCGACATTTGGCGGCTGTTTTTCAAACTACTTGCCTTTTCCTGCGCGTCTTACGCTGTGCGTATGAAATTCTCAAGTTCTTCTTCGTCCTTGAACGCAGCACTCCTGTAACCCTGTGTGCTGCGTGTGGGAGGAGGAGGAGGAGGGTTACATCTGATGTACGGGCACTGTCCACTCCGTAAAAATCTGCAGCAGGACACGTCCGAGCGGTCGGTGCGAGTCTTTTCTCTTCTGTTGGCGTGAACCGGACTAAAGCTGGAGCCGGCGGTTCACTGTCCGCCGCCAGAGCAGCGGCAGTTCCAGTGGAGCGGCACGGAGCGGCAGCCTCCGCCTTGGACCGACGAACTGGCTGAGATGTCCCGGCACATCTACACCCGTCACGGGATAGGAGAGGGGCTCCAAAAGCCCGTGTTTCAGGTAGGAAAAAAAATAATGTGAAACACTAAGCCTTCTCTGGCAGGTGTTTTACTGATGCGTGAAGAAATATACCAAATAAATATCACAAATATTGGTGCACGGGGGAAAAGAGTGAATCCCCACTTTCTGCACGCTACACTGAAATAATAATTAAAAAACACGCAACTCATTGTGCTGGTCTTTGTCTAAGTAAGGATACATTTTTCATTATTCCTAACAAGTCCTCGAGGTGTCATTAGTCAAGCTGAGACTGCACAGGTTCTGCAGTGTGGTGAGAATTTGATTTATTCAAAAAGAAATTAAATTAGGTGTTCAATTATTAAACATTTTCTGACGGAACTCAACTCATGATGTATGAGGTGGTTACAGAAACTTTTCCAAGGAAGGGAGGGGCTTTTTTGTTTTACAGTGTTAAAAAAATTTCTATCTGAAGAAAGAGCTGAAACAGCTATTGGATTACCAGAAAACAATCAGCCACTGTATTATTAAGCATAATAATAAATGTCCCGTTTCCCCCCTAAGACTATGTAATGGAGGTGGGCAGAAATTCTGCCTCCTCAGGAGGGTTCAGGCTCAGGTTTGATCTGTTGTCAGTCACGTTTCTTTGTGTTTCGAACTCCTGACCTACCCTGGGAGTTAGGAAATTGTGTGACTTTTTACAATCAATGAATTAATCAGGCGAATACCTTACAGATCAACTGCTAAAGAAGATCCTGATGTATGTAAACACAGAACTGAGCAAAGTGACCTAGTTAGAGAAAAAAAACAAACCTCAGATGCCCCACACGATGCTCATTATACACCATGATGGTGCTTTTGCATTGTGTTATGATTTTTTTGAAGTTATATTTTGACCTTTCCTGGAATTTAAATTTGATTTGGGATCACAGAAAGTGTCACAAGGGAATAAGATGCCAAGACAGAGTGTCAGAGGAGCAGAGCGCTGCAACCATTTATTATAGTTTACCTCGTCTCCTGCTCAGGCGAAGTGTGCCCTCACTGCACTTAAACAAATTGGTTGTGTGTGGAAATAGGTCAGAAAAAAGTGAGTCCGTACATCACAGCAATGCCCAGCAATGTTAGTGTGACAGCCTGGGAAAGCATTTAAAGACCAGCTTCATATAATCAGGTCATCACAGCGGACAAGAGACAGCTGGTTGGCATCAAAGCCCTGTGAACCCCAGGGACTGAGATGCTGGTTTTAACAGGGCTACTGAAAGGAAGGTGCCCTTGCCTTTGTTTTGTAGGAGAGTGAGGAATAAATGAAGGGAGGATGCAACAAAAATACAGTCGCAAATATGTAAAACGAAATAGCGGATTTCATTCGTGGGTCTGTTTCGCCCTCGTTAGGTTAACAGAGGGACTTATTCCAGACGCAGTCGACTGAAGAGGTCCGACGGCAGCACCACCTCCACGAGCTTCATCCTCAGACAGGTAGGACATGCTGAACTTGAACTTTTAGAGGTGAAAAATGAAACTGCATTTCTGCTCTGCAACGAGCTCAGTTAGACTGAGATCAGCAGTATTCATTTGTTACTTAATACAGCCGAGACTGACAAAGATCCGGTTAATACTAATGAAAGCTTCACCACGAAGAGCTGAGCCGGATAAGTATTTTAAAGAGGCCGTCATGCGTCACATATGCCAAACTTCTTTCATTTAGGTAGCAACATAGTTGTAAGAGTGGTTGCAATCAAATTCATTCAGGAACAGCTCTACAACCGCTGAGCCAAATTGAGCAACCTCGGACTGTACGGACAAGAGACGGGATTTTTTTTGAAATACAATAAGCACCCTTTTACCCAACGCCAGCAGGCTGGAGTGACATGTTCACAACTGTACATTGGAGAGTAGAAAAACAGCCGTAGATCAATGGATCGGTAAGCACTGATGTTTGTGAATCTCTTCGGAGGCTTCTTAGCTGTAGTTCTACCAAATTTGGTGCGACAGAGAAATAAAGGACAAAAATGCTGCATCCGTTTGTTGCTCGTCCATATATTGTTGCGTCCATGGTGACCTTTTCATTTCATTCTGTCCTTACCCTGCCAGCTCCTGTGGCAAGGGGTTAAGGAGCTATAAACTACACTATGGGTTGTTTGTTTTTTCTGGCAGTATTAAGCACCATGAAATCGAGTCTAAACTCAGTATAAATACCTCTGGTAGTTATTTTCTATAAAAGTTTGTGAAGAGCTGTATACTTAAAACGAATGCACGATACAAACCCCAACGCTGACAGCTGAGCGGTGAACACATCGGGGGATTTGTTGTTTGAAGACACGCCTGGTGGAAGTCTTTCTGAGAGCACGTCTTCTGGACCGCTGCTGATTTCTGACCTCAATCCATCATCACATGACTGTTGGTTTGACTCATATGGGGCTGATTCCAATATGAAGTGGAAAGTGAACAGAAACACTGTGGCGGCAGATGATACGTTGGCAATCTGGGAGCTGTTCTGCTGTTGTCTGAGGACGAGATGGCCTTGATTTGTTCTCATCTGGGAATTTAGCTTACTGGCCTGCTTATGAGGCATCTACCAACCATGCATGATTCATGGAAGCAGTGTCAGGCGGCGCTGTTTGGACGCGGACGCTCCGCCTCTTTTGTATATGCCACTGTAAAAGCAAATCCAGTAGGTTTCCTGAGTAAAGTCCCTTCTTTAACTGCTTACTGTGGATCCTGCTGCCAAGTTACCAAGGGAACTGAGGCCCCAGAGGCCATGCAAAGATGCAAGAACAATTCATCACTGGCTACCTTTGTGCCAACCCCCCCCCCCCCCTTCTCTTTCATTCATACCTGACCTCAAACACTCCGGGTCATGTGCTGCCTGCGCTAACACCACATGGCTCCATTTGGAGATACAGTAAATAGACCAAATCAATTTGGAGGCTTTTTCCATGTGGAAAGCACATGGTCATTTTTAAAACTGAATAGTCAGATATGTGATTTATAGCGGTGTGTTTCCCATTAGTCACTGAAATCGTCTATTTGTACATAATTCCCTTTTAACGTCATCATAACAACTGAGCATCACACCAGAGGCTTCACACACATAGCAATGTCCTGTAAGCTCTGTATTTTATTTGCCAGCACACCAGTGAACGCGCTGTCTGTTCAGAGTGTTAACATCGTGCATTGATTACTGAATGCCCACTGCTTGACACTGGAGTAATAATATGGCTCACAGGAAGGAGAGGTGGCGGAAAAACACGATGTTACGGAGAGAAAGTACCTGAAAGAAAGAAACGGCGGACAAAAAGCAGGAGAGGTAAAAAGGACGTAAAGCAGAAGGACAGTGGAATAAAATGAAAGCCCTTGCCCACTCCTTCTACTTATTACACACTCAGAGATTTCTGTAACGCCCCCGCTGTGATTTGTGTCATCACCGGTGTGATCGTCATCAGGTAAGAAAGAGACGGGAGTGGGCCCTCTCTCTTTGATTCCCACTTGTATCCATAGTAACAGCCTTCAACAACAACAGGGGTCAAGCCAACAAGGTTGATTAGCAGGAAGCTACACCTCCTCTTTCTTTTCACGAGAAGGTGGCAGCAACTACTGAACTGAAAGGAGAAAAAAGCGAGATGAAAGCGGTCTTTACAGAAACTCGGGTCGATATGGATTTTTTTTTAAATTTAACTTTTCTCCTATAGAGCATCTGTAGATGTTACAGAATCGCAGTCACCACCATAAACACAGTAAAATGCTGGTGACACCAGATATCAGTCATTTACTGTGGAGGGAGCAGCCGTTTACAACGCTAGTAGTCTTGCAGTATTTTGCTGACAAAAACCTGAAAAAAAAACATGTGCGTTGTACTGTGTGGGTATGGTTTGATAAGACGTGGCTGACTGTGTTGGTGACATAAGCAAACAGCAATCCAACTGTCATCCGAATGTGATACAAATGCTGCGCTTCACTCACTTCAAACCAATGAGAACAGCGCAGATTAAATCAAGAATACGAAATGTTTCTTCTGTGTAACAATCAGAACTGTTTACTTTGGCAGAAAATAGTGTATTCAAGTAGGAGAGCACCAGGATCAGGGTCAGGGTTAGGGTTAGGCTCAGGTTTAGGTCTACTGAATGACCTCTTACAAACCTGATTCTTCTCTGACAGAAAATGAAGTGAAAAGGAGAGAAAAAGACTCTAATTCATTGTTTGCTCCAATGTACAATTGTGTCACAATACAGGGACATTATGTTCCAGGAGATATGAGAGATGTGTCTGAGTCATTGCGTGTGATGCTGAGCAGATCTGCTGCAGAGATGGTAAAAAGCTCATTCCCCCAGATGGTGCAAAGAACATCTACATTCACTTCTCACGCGGACAGATGTTTCCGTGCGTTCCTGGCGAGTGGATACCTGATCACTTCCGGGGCCAGCCTTTAAGCTCCATCGATGGATGATTCATAAGACAGGCACATAGTGTACGTGGAAAAGCCTTCCTACACAGCAGCCCAACCCCCAGATCAAGACAGATACAAAAGACTAAACATTCAGTTATCTTTTATGGTCTGTCGGTATTTGCATCTTTTTGTGGCATCGCACTCATTTAGCATTCTTGTAGAAATTTTGTGTCTCCTCATGCAGATTTATCATCTGTTTGTGTTCAGTTTCCATCTTTGCAGACAGTTTGCGTTTAGTAAAAATTCTTTTGTCTGTGTTCAAAATTGTTTTGCATCTATTGGTATTCATCTTGCACCTTTCTTTGGTTGGCTCCATTTGTCCCTCGTGCACCTTATTATGTTTTTTCTGATACTCTGTTCTTTTTTTTCTGTCTTTTTCTGGACATTTAAAGACTCGCAGTTGGTTTGTGTCTTTGAAGCTCTTTCTATGCATGTGTTGAAATAAGAAATGTTAACTATTACTTCAAACAGAGATTCTGGACTAGAGGCCCCCCTGACCTCCGTGGGCAGCTTGGTCTGTATATGTTTAGCCCATTTGGTGAACTATGGTTGGCAGTATATCGGGATGTGAAGTCCACCTTCATATTCTGAACAAATGGCAAAAAAAAAAAAAAAAGTTCATCTCATTGAAAGTTCCCACATTCACATTGTGCAACGTTCTGGTGGCCTTATCTGCCATTCATGTGTTTTTAAAATCCTCCAGGTGCAAATACACCTGAACTGTACTGCCTACGATAAAGCTGCTACTCTACACATATATGTTATGACAAATAAAAATAAGCAATATTTGGTAGGAATAGGAATAATTTGACCTATTTCCTGTATTAGCTCTTACCTACAGTTTATTCAGTTGATATTGGCATCTAAACGGTTGGGGGGGGGGGGGTTCAGATGTAGCAAGCCTTTCATTCTGAGATGCCCCAAGGACACAACAAGAGCACAGTAATGAATTTTGGTGGACCGGTAAATATTTATCGGCTGAGGCTCACCAGAAGAATGACCTCTGAGTCGCGGCTGAATTTCATTGGCGGACCAAAGATTTCCTCACCGCCTCCGTTTAATCACCGGAATTAAATTCTTAGCCCATATTCACATCCTGCATCATCAAGTTTTCGGTCTCTAAATTTATTCCCCGACTTCCATGAATAAATCTTGAATTCATGAATGGATGTAAGGCTCACAGAGTTAATTGATTGTCGTTCTGAGACTGCTAAACCTATGGCGCCGACCCGGAAATTGAATTTGCATTGCTGATTGACGACACATCAAACGGAGGCAACTCTTTAACCTCATTTTTCAGCTTGCAGCTTGTGAAGTGATAAGGAAGGGACTCTGCTAATCCCCCATATGTGGGTCGCACGGCTAAACTCAACAGCCTTTAATTTGTGAATTACTTGATGGGCCGAGCCACTGCTGCCATCGCTCACTGCTGGTATCACCATCTAGTCTGCCAGCACCTCCTGAGTAGATGACGGAGACAACATAATAAATTACAAATGAAAGGCACATCGTTATCAGTTGGAATTGATTGCACGCTTAATTTAGAAAATGGCAAAGACATAAGAGTGCCCTCGTAGCTTAGAATCTATTGCTCCAACTGTGACCTGCAGTGCAGTTCTTGTCTGCCTGTTGTTGTATTTGTTGCAAAACCCAACAGAGCTCTAATGAGCTGACAATTCAAGATATGGCTAAAAACACGAGCCCTTCATGTTCCTTCACCCTCCCTGATTTGTTATTACTTTAGTTTCGTGTTATTTTTGCAGCCGTGGTTATGACTGTGTGGTTATGTGTTTATTCTCAGTGTGGTAATGTTGCTCAAACTGTCACGTGTGTTGTCTAATTATACCACCATAACAGCACGATCCCTCTTTGTCTCCAGAAACGTAATTCACCTAATGTGCTCTTTCTCTTTTACTTTTCATCCTTCTTTATCTCACTCTCTCTTGCTCTTAAAATAAAAGTGCCCTTATGTGATATTTCACGCACCTTCAGCCTGAATAAAACGACCTTTATTCTGAAAGGTCTCTCTTTGATCTGCTGTTCCACACGGGCCAGAGGGGGTCTGCCGGGAGCTGCTGTGCACATACACAGAACAGTATCTGAATGAATGATGAGGAAGTAGCACCCAGCTCTGTCCTTCAACTAAGATACATGCTGGATAAATGCAAAAAAACAAACAAAGAAAGAAAAACAGTTGTTTTGGGAGCAGCTTGTTCAGAGCACGGGGGAAAAAAGGGTGGCGATGTTAAAGAAAAGACGCGTTAGCTGATCAAGAGAGGGTGCTGTTGCTCTACTTTGTCTGACAAACGGCAGCATCTCAGAGCCAAACTTGTTGGAATCGGATCATGCACTCCATACGCTGATTGTTCAGTGTGTGTGTGTGTGTGTGTGTGTGTGTTTAACAGGAACACTGTGATGTCTTTCAGCTGCACAAATGAAGACCATTTGTGCAGCAGTGTAGCTTGTAACATAACCATGATTGTTATATATTCAGTAAAGCTCAGAAAAATGTTTTCTCTAAATGCATGTTTCTTTGATTTGAAATGCACTGTTGTTTATGTAAAGTATTTTTACTATTCCAGATGCTGTCCATGAAAGGTGTCAAACTGTAGATTTGAGGTTCTCCTGCTTTTCTCGATTGATCTTCTGTGTGATCGCGTTCCCAGCAGCAGACGTTTTACAGGCTGATTTTACGGCCCCAGTGTGTTCATGAAGCTGCAAAGACATGAGCGCTCCTTGTAGCAGAGCACTGAGTCTGCCTCTTGTTCAGAGAATCATCACTCAGCTGTTCACCTTCGCTGCCATTCTGCATGTGCAAATTAAATGTCAGTCTTTGCAAATGGGTGTTTAGCGTGAAAGATTACCTCACACTCACATCCATGCGCACAATTCACGCGGCTTGCTGCTTAATGATGCTCTCGGGCTGCAGACGCCCCCGCCTCTTCCTCTCCCTCTTCCTTATTCACAGCCAGCCAGGCTGACTGCAGCAGCCAATCGGCAGCCTGCGTCTCACCTCTGTCATCGGCCAGTGCTGGGGAAGGGATTGGCTCGTGCGATCTGAGCTTGGAAGGCAGATGAAATGCCAGGTCTGCTCTGCCTCTGGGGATAGCCAGGCTGCCTTATAATGGGAAACAACACTTGTTTGACCTGGGAGCAATAACATCTAATTCAGCTTTAGGAAAAGACTGGGCTCCACCTTTTTTCCTTTCTTTTCTTTTTTTCTTTCTTTCTTTTTTTTTTTTTTTTTTAAATCTGTTGCTCTGATGTGAGCTGGGTTCTTTTTGATCTACCTTCATGTGGAGGAAGAGACTGCTGGTGTTCTCAGTCACTCCCCTGTCCTCATCATCCATCCTCTCCAGAACAGGTTGATGATTAGTCGTTTCTGCCTATTTTGCACTGAAGAGCACATTTTTTGGAACCTCACTCCTCCATGTACGATAACTTGTACCTTCATGGATTTGAAGACTCGGAGGCGGTGAGTGGAGACTGGCGCCTGACACTTGTAAACCATGCTTTTCTGTTCCGTCGTGGCTGCTTGATCCCTACATAAACTCCCACAGAACGCATTGAGACTTGAGTGGGCTGAGCGTGTACTCATCTCGGGGGAGTTAGAAGAGGAAAGGGTGTGAGCGAGTGTGTGTGTGTGTGCCTCCTCGATTGGTCAAATGTATGGTTTTCTCACTAATACTGGGTGCCAGCTTCTCCACCTGTCTGGGCCGAGTGTCTGCAGATCTGAAAAGTATTTTCTTTACCATCTCTCCAGATGGCTGATTGGCCGGCACACATGCTGTTAGGCTCTGTTTATGAGCATGTCTGTGTGATTCCTCTCTGCATCCACCTTTATCACATCCCACCGTACATCATCAAGGTTCACTGGAAAGACCAACAAGCATAATTAGCATTCACTATGGCCATCTGTATCATACCGACGTGCTGTTGCATTCCAACTGTTACTCACACGATGAATGGCTTCATGTTAGAGAAATTCTCATCTTTACCACACATAGGTGCAGGCAGATAGACACCTCTGATAGAAAGAGGCAGACGGGCTTTCGTGGAAGAAAAATGTGTCGTTGTAGAAAAACTGCTTACAAAGGCAAGAAATACAGAAACTGCTGCCGGGTGGAGGGGTGGAGGGAATCCCACTGAGGCAGAATCTGTCAGAACCTTTCTGTAACTCCACCTGACGTACTGGCTGCCTCTTGAAGATTAAAAGTAGAGGGAATTTTATTGGCATGTTCGGTCCTGTCCGCAGCATATACAGAGAGATGTTCTGTCTTTGTGTTTATGTTTGCTGGGTTTTGAAAAATTTGGGGGTTTTTTTGTGCCAAGTTCTGTCAGTGCTGTGCATTAATAGCTTCTGTTTGCAGTTAGAACAGTGTGAAATTGTTTGTTTTCTTTCACCAGTTATATTTCCAAAAGCTCAAAATTCTTGTGGAGTGTTCCATACGCATCCAGGCTATCCAGGCTTTACTCCCTGCTAGTACAGCAACATCCACAATAGCGTGTTTATTTTTGTTTTGTCGCTGCCATTTACGTAATCAGTATACGTCAGAATAACCAGCGAGCCCGGAGACTTCCACATTCTCAAGAAACTGTCTCATACAGCCAGTTAGGATAGAACCGGATCATTCATTCCTTCATTTCTACTAAGTCAGCTACATGCTGCGTTTGTTTTTTTTGTTTACTTTCAATGGAATCAGTGATTCATACAGGCGGCCTGTGGGTTTATGTATTGTGTACATTAATGACACCCATTAAATGCAAACCTGGAGAACTCGTTGCTACTCTCTGCAGGACTGCTGTGTCCCACATTGTTCCATGTTTAGCTGTCCTGGCAGCGTTGCAGAATGCACCTTTGAGGCTCTTATTGTCCCTGTGGTTTGCTATCAGCACTTGTCTTTAGCTTGTGTGTGTGTGTGTGGGTTTTTTTTAATCCAAGAATGTCTAATGCAACAGTTTCATCCTCAGACCATAATAAGCTGCAGGCTGTCTTGTGAGACTCATTTTCAGTGATAGTTATATGTCTCTGTCTACACTGGTACGCACTGGAGACGTACCGGTGGGACACTGCACTGATCATGAATACAATCTATGTGTTTGGTGATACAGTTTACGACCTTCCCACCCTTCTTTTTTTCTCTCTCTTTTTTAGTTTAAAGTGAAGCTGGAAGTGAAAGTGATTACTCTTTCTTTGCCACAGCTCAACTTTTTTTTTTAACCCTTGAACAGTGTTACCAGAAATGTTGGTGGAGTAAAATTAGCCCTTAAGAGTCCAGAGCAAGCGTGTTGCCCAAGACTACCCAGAAATCCGCCTTTTTGAGCAATTTTTAAAATATTTGTTTAACAGAACATGCAGGACTTTCCGTTTTGCGGCCTCGACCCTTTTATCATCTGTTGATGTGATATTTGCAAGTGAGTTGCAAATCATGCTTTGAGTACTTGTGCAATGTAAAAAAGTTAAACTTGAACGTTATTGGTGTAAATTTCCATTTGAGTGTTTGCATTGCAGAGTCACTGTCCTGCCCTAGCTTCCAGGAATGATGCAAACCACTTTCTACAGTTCTGCAAACATACAGGATTGTTCAGTGTATGAGTCACCTTTACAACAGTCATTATGTAAAACACAAAGCCGAGTGAACCTTCTGCACTGGCTGATAGTAGTTTTACTACTGCAAATACTACAGTGGAAACAGAGTTCTTTGAGCAGCTTAAGAATATGCACTCACTGGACACTTTATTAGGTACACCTTGCTGCTTAAAGGTTGGACCCACTTTTGCCTTCAAGCCGCCTTAATTCTTCATGGCACAGATCAAGGTGCTGGAAACATTCCTCAGAGATTTTGGTCCATATTAATATGACAGTATCACACAGTTGCTGCAGATCTTGCTGGTTGCACATCCATGATACAAATTTCCAATCCCACCACATCCAGAGATCTGGGGGCTGTTTGGCCGTTTGAGTACAGTAAACTCATTGTTACATCCAAATAACCAGTTTCAGACAATCTGAGCTTCGTGACATGGCACTTTATCCAAAGATGGGTACACTGTGGTCATAAAATGTACATGGCCAGCAACCGTACTTGGGTAAGCTGTGGCATTTAAACAATGCTCAGCTGGTGCTAAGGGGGATATTTTCTCTTTTTGGATCATTCTCTATAAACTCCAGAGATGGTTCTGTAGGAAAATCCCAGTGGAGCAGCAGTTTCAAAAATACTCAGACCAGCTTGTCTGGCACCAACAATCATGGCATCTTCAAATCCACTTAACTTCATCAGGTCATCTTGATCATGTCCACATGTCTAAATGCACTGAGTTGCTGGCATGTGATTGGCTGCATGTGCATTAATAAGCAGCTGAACAGGTGTACCAAAAAAAAAAAAAGAGTGAGTGAGTGTATAAGGAGCTAAAGGGGCATGTGTGGGACAGGTTTTCAAAGAACTTAGAGGCATTTACCCTCTGACCTTAATGCTACTAGATGCAGTGATGGTGTCTGTTGGGTGTGCTGAGGGGGGAATGCTTTCAGTCTTATAGCCCGGGACTGATAGGCATAGAGGTCAGGGGAGGAAGATGGATGGAGATGAGAGAACAGACCAAGCTTTGGCGTCTGCACAGATAAGGTTCGAGTGTGGCGTGATGGACTCAAGACCGGTCACTTGACACGTAGATAATGACCCACGGCTTGTGTGTTTGTACAGAAAGGTGGGGGTTGGGGGGTGTTGGTGGGGCATTGCTTGTTTAATGTGCTTGATAGTAATGTTAGGAATGCTTGAACATGCCTTTTGCTGACTGACATCCTTGTCATTCATGCAGGCTTGTAAAGTGGACAGTACAGTTAAAAACAACAGGTTTACGTTACAAACAAACAACCATGCTGCACTAAAAGCCAGCGTTGTACATTATCTTCTGTTACAAAAAGTTGTAGTTTGCTATTCTGCAGTGGCCAGTTGTGTGTTGGTTTTATTTCTCTTCAGTCTTCCAGCTATAGATTTCATTTGTAATGAGACAGTAAATAACAGTTATTTGTATCAACCAAAGACTGTCATGGCTCTGAATGGATCATTAGCGGAGATGCCAGGAAGCCCCGGACAAAGACATGAATCCTCACTGTCCAGCCTGGCAGGTTGACTTCAGAGACTTACTCTGGTATAAATGCCATGTTACATATTCTGGCATTTATTTTCATTCCATTATTGATGCGCAATGGAAGTGATATTTCACCAGAACCATGTAGCAAGTCCCCAACAAGGCTTCAGTGTTCAGGACACGAACACATATTTTCAAAGTACTTTGAAAAGTTGCAACTATGGAAAAAAGACCGCTCCAGTAGACCTGTTCACGATGTACCCTGCAGCCCGTGACAGCTGGGACAGGCTGCCTGAATTGGATGTAGAATTAGAAGAAAATTGATGGAAAATATTTAAGAAATGTAGTTAAAATACTTAAAGATACATGTTCCTTTTTTTGTTTGTTTTTACCTGCATTTGGTGGAAAAGGTTGACAGGACATTTCCATAACAATAAACTCTAAGTCATGATAGTAAGATATTCCTAAACAAGCTAATTTTTCTTCAGCATGTGACATTTTAAAATAAGACAAATGGTGCTCTTCCTATAATATGGCATAGCTGCGTGTCCTGCACCCCCCTTCTCCACCTCTAGTCCTGCATGGATGAGTTAAACAGAGCATGTGGCAGCACCCATGGGGGGCAACAGACTGTCCTGTCATCTGCTAGGTAAACATTTGTGCTGAAGTCCAGTTTTTCAGCCCATTTGGCTGAGTTTGCAGGACTCTGCACATCCACCAGCTGGCTGCTCTGCAAAGCTGAATGCAGAATCCACCCGACTTGATGAGTTGGAGACGTACCGGTGTGAAGGCACAGAGCATGTCCGCATTTGAGTCAGTGTGACTGATTACATGCGCATAAATTTTTCAGCAAGGGTTCAATTTGAACAAGATTTAATTAAAGACTGAAGCCAGGTACTGAGTTTTATTGTATTAATTCAGTTATCTGCCTTTTTTCATCCTTCATTTCATCAGTTTCAACAAACTCTATAACTAATCTGTTAATTAGTTTAACCAGCTTAGATTGAGTAGGAGAATAGACAGAGCAGCTGCGTTCTTTCTAGGACTCATATGTGAGCTCTCTTTGTGTTGGTGGTAGTTTTTTATTGTGTGATATAACACTAATTGTTCTTGTCTTCCGTGTCTACTCCTTATTCCAAATCCCTTCTCTGTGGTTTATTTTTAGATTATCTCATGACATCTGTTTTCAGACTCGTCCCGGTTATTAAATTTCACGGTGTCTATATGAAGATAAAGGCCGACAGAAAAAGAGTCGGCGCATTAGTCTGAGAGTGTTTACATAAAAAAGGTGTTTCTGACTCACACGCGAACATGATATCCAGAGTTTTGTTCTGCTTTGTACCCGGTTCAGGGAAGACAATGCATCACCTGCCTGATTGTCAACAATATTGCTCTCCGAGCATGTTTTTAGCACTGTTTGTTCTTCTGTCTGTCTGCCAGCAGGATTCAGCAAGCTGTCCTAATTTCATATAACTTTGTGGAGAGGTGTGCAAAGGATCTTTAAAACCAGAAAACAGGGAACTGGCCTTGGCTGAAGATGCATTCACTGAGTGTCCTTCTGATTATGTTAAGATTTTTTTGCTGTGCAGAATCTGATTGTGGTACAGTTGATAAGTGCATGTAATGATAATGAAAGCATATATAATGAGGATTTTTAAAAATTTATTATTATTAATATTTTTTTTTATCATGACAGCTCCTGGGCACAAAGCTGTTAGATGGAAACAAGACATTTGAGTGTGTATTAATTCGGTAGAATATTCTTTCATATACTTGTTACCATTTTTAATTTGCGGTCATTTATGTCTTCATTTGTTTTGATCTTATTGCAGGACACTTGTTTTGCTTTGATTGTACGACATGAAAGGAAAGCAGTCATTAAAATGAATGAACGTTTTCTCGCATTACGTCATCACTCTTTCTTTATACGTTGCATCGTGCTACGTGGTTTAATAGCGTAGTTGGTTTTTTTTTTACGTATCACATAACATTTCCATAGTAAGTGTTGCTTGCAGTAGTGTTAACTGCACGTCTGTAGTGCTTTATTTCTATAAATTCAGTCTAACAGACAGATACAAGCAGCCAGACTGGCAAATAAAGAGATTTATAAATGGCTGCTGGCAGGTGGGTTACATGAACTGCGAGGCCAGTGAATCATAAAGGATATTGACATTGCTGGTGGCAACTATTGTAGCAGCCATGCTCGCTCTCATCATTCAGTCATTTCCCTTATTTAATGCTGGTGACAAGAGGAATAGCTCGCTCGTGACCCTGGAGAGCCGGGTGTGCACAGCAGCCTGCAGGCCACACAACACAGTACATTCCCTCCACCTGTACTCGAAAACACTGATGAGCAGGAATTCACGTTCGGACCCCGGAGACTCTGTGCAGCGTGCGCTGAGCTAGACCTTCACTGCTCGTAAGGCACACGTTTCATGCTTATGTAATTATTCACACGCAGCTGCGGTAATTTTGATTACTGTATGTGTTCTGATTATTTTTGGAAGTTTTTCAAAGACCAAAGGAAGGTTAACTGAGGTACGTGGCTGATATTTTGCTCAGTGTTTTCTTCTCAGTGTAACAACACACAAGATGTGTCTCTCAGGTACTGGGCGCATAAGTCACAACAGTCTGCTGAGGCAAAGTTCATCTGACATTTTTGGTTTAGGATGCCACTAAAATACTCAGAGGGATCAGTGATGATTGAAGACGAGCATGTGTGCTAAAAAAAACAAAAAAAAAAAAACAGGTGCAACAAACTAATGTCAGGTTCTTGCATCATTTTCCAGTATGTTTATAAATTCATCAGATTACAGGATATCAACCTTTTCTCCGTGCCACTCATCTCCATGATTTTCCTCTTGCCTTCTCTGATCCTTTGCTCATACCGAGGCTGCTGGCTTGTGGCTTTAGCGTTAGCCACTTTGCTTTCGTTAGCTTCTTGAAAATGTCCATGTTCAGCTGGGTGAGGGTGATTTAGGTGTGTGATTAGGTTTGGTGTTACAAACGTTTTCACGGTTTATTTTGGCAAACTTTGTGTCTTCGCTCACAGTGAAGAGTTTCCACATTAATGACATGTTAGTGGCTGTAAGTGTGCGCTCGACTATTTGCCTGCGCCGCTGTGTGCATTTTGCACGTGCATGAAAGGGACTGAGTGGTACAGGAGGCTGACTGGCTACTCAGCAGTCCGAGCTGAGAATGCTGGAAATTGGCTGACACTGGTCTCTGGGTGGTTGATAGGAGCATCTCTATTTTAAAAACCTTTTAATGCATCCATGCACTTTCTTAACCAGTTTTCCAGTTCAAGGGGAGCCGGACCCTCTCCCAGCTGTCATAGGGCAAGAGGCAGGATACACCCAGGACAGGTCGCCAGTTTATCCCGGTGCTGACGCAGAGTTGGAGAAACATTCACGCCTGAAGACAATCAGTAGTCACCAGTTAACCTAACATGCATGTCTCAGGACATGCCAGAGTGCTCATCATTGCACGGCTCTGCACTTTTTTCCATCCCTGACAGTTATACTTCTGCCATCATCTTTCACCTGCAGATTTAAATTCAGGATTCTTTGACTGCCGTGTCCCTCTGCGCTGTGTTTTATGTGTAATGGTGAACTGCAGAGTCCTGTTTTACACAGTCCTGAGGTCAAAGTTCGGGATGCACGTAGCTGTCTTTTTTTTTTTCCTTTAATGTTTGTTATCTGCTCCATTTGTCCCTGTAACTGTTAACAACAAAGCTGTTTTGAACTCAAAATAAACACTGCTTCACCAATGCATTTTTCAGCTGCACAAAATTCTATATATTAAACAAACTGTATTTTATCACAATGTTCAGGCTGTCAGAGCTGCTCTACCAAAGTGCAGTTGTAACAAATTGGACCGATGCCAGTTCTCCCACATGGCATTTCAAACAGCTACAGCACCGGTCAGCCAAAGGTGAAGTCCTCAGAGCCAAGATTTGCATTATCGCTGTGTGTTGACAGTGAAAGCAAACTATAAGTCAACACTGTTTGAAAATAGAGGTCTTGCACACCGGGTCGCAAATCGCCTATGATGATCGATGTGTTTATAATCCATTATCCCTACTCACGTGCATGAAATGTGTTCTTTTTGTTTTATTCAGCCAGTAACATTAAGCTGATGTTGGCGCCTTGAATATCCAGGAAGGCAGGAACGGTTTTAAATGGTTTACTCTCAGAAGTGTTGCACAGAGGGTGTGCAGGGTGGCAAACAAGTAATCAGACTGGAGTCAGAATTACAAGAGTGATGACCCACTGGGTCAGTGGCTACTCCGTCACCCTTTTAAAGTGTCTGTTTCTTCCTTGAATTTCTTTGTCTGGAAGGGGCTTATATTCTCCATTTCAGGTTCTGCCCCTTACGTTAAGGATCCATGCCACAGCTTTATTGAGGCATTGCTTTGCATGTGTATTCTTTCTTTTATTGAAAAAAACCTTAATTGTTTTGAGAATGTTTTTTTTTCCTCCAGGTTTTGTTTAGTGCAAAGGAGTCCACCTTTGAGAGGCACGAGTAAGGTTTTGCGATGCTATGAATGTGCAGAACTTTGTCATCCTGGTGTTAATATATTTAAGCAGATCCATCACCCGTCCAGATCACAAATTGTAGCTTGAATTTGTTCCCTCAAAATCTTGTCTTTGGCTGCCGCTGTTTGTTGCTGCTGTTGGCTCCAAACTTTGGAATAGTGGTGAACTTGAGTAGGGGAACTCATTTTCTCCCATAATGTAGGCTTAATTGACTTTGTGCCATAGGTCTCTTCGGTAGCGTCACAAAAATGATGCGACTGAGCAAGTGTTGTCTCTCCAAAGTGTGCTAGCTCAAAACATGAGGGCAGGTTCAGATCGACTGTGCGTGTACAGATCCCTCATCCAGTCGGACCACTGCTGACCAAGCTCGTCGGGAATTGAGCCGTGCCAGCTGTGCTGTAGCCTGCATCAATCTTGGAAGCTCATTTTGCTGGAAAACCGCGGACCAAAACCACCATGGAGAGGCTGTTTTTTTCTTGTGGAGGGGTCTTTGAAGTGTACTCCACTGAACTATCAAATGGAGTACACTTGACTGAATCTATTGACTTAATCTTGAGCCAGGTCCACATCTTGACTTTGGCTGCCAACACCACTTAAATGTTTTTTGGCAGACTGCTGCACGGCAGCATGGCATCTTTATTGGAGATTAGTGACAGAAGGCAGTCATCAGCATCGACCCTGTGAACTAGGGCATTGACCACTGTAGTGTCAAACAGGTCCCTACTGTTTTCAGTGCACTCTGAAGAGTGTGGCTAGCACAGTCTGGTGATGAGGAAGCACCAAATAGGTGCGCAACCATCCATTGTGCTAGTAGAGCTTCGTGGGTGTTGGTCAGCAGTAATAGCTACAGGCTCTTGGTGGAATCCCGTGATGACTATAGTCAGGATGCTGGTGAAGTCTGGCACCCACAAAAGCTGCTTGTTCAGTGTGACTTTTTGACCACAGTCAGTGCCACAATCAATAAAACGCATATCTAGGGGATGGTTCACTCTATAGTGTGGAATGTAAATCTTCCCATCAACCTCCATTCCTTAATCCTTGGTGATCACATCACTCTTGAAGATGATACAGTCCTCATGAAGTTCTTAAATAACATATGCTGTCACATCTTCTGCTGCTTTGCAGTTGCCCTCCCTCAGTGCTCCATTCACCCTCCATCCTTGGATAGTTCTTATTTCATAAGGTACATTATTTATACTCCTCATGACCTCCTCTGTTTGAATTGCATTTGCCACATTAAGTCCAGAGTAGTTGCAGCCTTAGACTGCCCACCTCTAAGCATTTTAAAACATGACTGCGAGCAGTCTTCTGCTCTTCTGTGGTTGTTACAAGAATGTCAGTCTTATTTACATTTAGGTTGACCTTACTCATAAGCTCCTTGGTGCAAAACACATATGCAGTAACCAGTTTGTTGCCGTTCTTTGCCTTTATTTGGACTGGAAGGACAAGGATCCTATCTGTTTCACCATCCCAGTTTATTTGCCGTGTCTACAAACCCCCAAAACAGTCTAATTTTGCACAACTGAACTTGTTTCAGGCAAGTGAAATCTCCCGCTAATCCCATTTTCTTCTTGCAAAGGGATTCATTAATTATTCCTTCTTAATCCTTGATTCATACAATAAGGGAAGACAAAATATTCTGCAGTGTGTTTTATGTGCATCACTGCAGGGCGGGCAGTTCGCTGTATTTGATGCCCGGAGCCTGTTGAGCGCAATGATGTTGTAATAATTCTCTGCCGTGGGGAAATTTGATCCCCAGCTGAGCCTTCGCTGTTGCTTCAGTTCATGTTTGCACATTTTCCTCAGCTAGCTGGTCAGAATCTTGCTGTCTCTGTAGTTCACGATTGCTTTATTTGCCTCGAGTAAGTGGATGGGTGTTTTTACTGCTCCTCTAGCCCAGCGGTTAAAACGGCCAGCATTGACTTGTGGGTACGAATCCAATAACTCCACTTATAGTGGTGTATGGGACTGGTCTTTAGCCTGAAGCAGACTTTGCGAGAAATTCAAGAATTAGCCTGGAACTGTCTTCACAAACCAAATATAGTAAAAGGGGCAACACAAAAGCACCACATTGATGTTAAAGCCCTGAGCAGGGAATCCCTGGGTTGAATCCTGGCTGTGGTAACCTTGCCCTTGCTATCTCTTCCTGTATTTCCTGCCTCTCTCAACTGTTGCTCTCAATAAATCCTCCAAAACGTGTATTTGCCGTGCATAATTTCTACTTTTCCTGGTGTCTGTATAGCAAACACACAACTTGGGGCAAAAATCTGGGATAAATACTATTCCTTTGAAACAAGACTTAGCAACATTACTTAAGTAGTGCATTACCCCGAGACGTGAAGAGATGACGATAATTTTATTCATGCTTTTTCTAGAGCATGTCACTTAAACTTGGCATTGAAAGTATTTTACTGTGATGATAGGCCTTAGCAGAAGTGCAGCAGCCTGGAAGCCCATAGAGGTCAGTGCAGCAAAGCATTTCTGAACCTTTTCAGCCATCAGTCTCTCATTTTAAAATCTGCCAGCCTTTGATCTTGTATGGAAAGCAATACAACTAATCACGTGTGCAACGCCCCCAGACATGTGTTTGTTTCGTCTCTGTGGGCATTTGTCGGGCCCTGCATCTGTTTGTGCATTTAAATGTGTTTATTTTTGCACGGGACAAATGAAATTACACAATAAAGATGTCAGGTTTTATCTGGAGGGCATAAAGAAAATTATGGCACCCCGTAGTTGTTTATCCTTAGTGCCCATATCCCTTCTGGTAACAGGTTGTTTCCATGTTTTGTGTTCTCTTCCTCTTCAGGGCTCAGCTGATTCCTACACAAGCCGACCATCTGATTCAGATGTGTCCCTGGAGGAGGAGAAGGAGGGCGGGCGGCAGGAGAGGGAGCAGCAGGCCACTGTTCAGCTTGAGAGAGCAAAGGTCAGTGTCAGTGTAGGAAGTGCTTACAGGGTAATGGAGCCACATATCTGGCTGTGATCACATTAAAAGAATCTGAGATAACACCTTGTTTTGTTTGTGACTCGTTAACGCTTGATTCAGTATCACAGACTGCACCACTAATCCGTGTTAATCGCTGTCTAAAGGTTGTCATACTGATAAGGAATTAAACAGATCTGGATCTGATTTTCTTTTTAAGGATAAGTTTCTAATCCTTCACAGCATTCATGTTGCCATAAATCAGGTACACGGAATGAACACAGCAGTGCTGTAAAGAACTTAAATGTGACACATCCTTTAACATTAGTAAAAACGCACCAAAGCTCACTCGACCGGGTGGGGGGGTTGCTCGCCATGTGTCCTTTTTCTACTGTTGCTTCTGTTTATGTTCTGATGTTTTTCAATTTTGATATAAGCTGTCATATTCTGTGATAGATTGTTTCAACCAAGACATTCATTGCTAATATTATTGCCGCCTTGTTGCTATGATGGCTTGTTCCTCCCTTCTTTCCTGCAGACTAAAGCGGTAGCGTTTGCAGTGAGGACCAATGTCAGTTACTGCGGTGCGCTGGATGAGGATGTTCCTGTGGCTGGCACTGCTGTCTCTTTTGATGCCAAGGACTTCCTCCACATCAAAGAGGTGCGATTCAGTCGCTGTGTGCCACTGTGGGGGGGGATTCAATTTAGTCTGCACAGTTTCGCTTGTAACCACAGGAGAAGCTATTCTTTCAAATAAACAAAGAGTTTCGTGTTAACTATTTTTCTACTCTCTATGCAACAGATTTTCTCATCGTGGAGCAATCAATTTTTTTTTTTTTACTAGAAAATAGTCATCAGGTAACCTGATAGTCATCAAAACACGGCAGTTATTCTTTGCTCATCAAATCAGATCTTTGCGATAGACTTTTCGCACTGTTGCTTGGAAGTTATCAGAGTAAATGCGTGTCCAGACTTCCACCAGCCTACCTGCATGGGTTGTCATGGCAACAGTGTAGTCATCATGTAACTGTATAGCCATGCTTATGACGCAGCTTTTCAACACATACGTTTCACCCAAAGCGCTAGCAGACTAGTTATTTTGCTGTGTGTCCACAAACTGTTGCTTCTTCCTGGTTTCCTCCACTGCTTCCTGCTAGTAGCACTTTTGCTTGAGTGGCACTTTTCTACCCAAGCACTGAAATCGCTTTATATAACATGTCTTATTCACTCATTCAAACACACATTCATCATGCAAGAACTTTTTTTCTATCTAACTTTCACACCCCGATGGATGCATCGGAAGCAACTCGAGGTTCAGTATCTTGCCCAAGGATACTTTGGCATGCAGACCGGGGGCAGCCAGGGATCAAACCACCAACCTTCTGATCAGTAGATGACCTGCTCTACCTCCTGATCGCTACTTCTCCACCAGTATTGTTCAGATTTTAGTTAAACATGATTAATTTGTCCTGGCTATGACTGTTTGAGAGCCTTTTTGACTTCTCAGTACTGCCAACCAGTGACATCTAAATGTGTGACTTACTTTGTGTACCTCACACAATACAATAACCTGTGAATTGAGATGGATCATGAGCCGGATGAGTTGATGTGAGCTGGTGGGGTGCAGCGCTCACTGGTGTGTCTCATCATAGACAATTAAAAAAGCAGAAATAGCACTCTGCTTTCAGGTCAGAGTGATCGTTGTCTTTATTTGTTTGCCCTGACTGGAATCCAACTCTGTTTTTCTTGGAAAACCAGCCAATAAAAACGGCATTCTGACCACATTAAAGCAGCTCTTTATATTACGAGTGTATGACGTGGTGTGGTGGAGTACTGAACACTGTTGTTTGTGATTATGAACAGGTGTCTTTTTTGGATCAAGATATTAAGTACTGTGATGCTAAGCGGAAGTTGTACAATTTTGAGTGCATTTTAAGGAGTAATTTGAAATTCTGGGATTTTGTCACTGACATTTATCTCTCTGCCTTTTCAGAAATACAACAATGACTGGTGGATCGGCCGCCTGGTGAAAGAGGGCTGTGACATTGGGTTCATCCCCAGCCCTCTGAAGCTGGAGAACATCCGGCTTCAACAGGAACAGAAGAGAGGACGTTTCCCTGGGTGAGCAGAGGAGAAGGAGGGCTGAATGAGAGCAGGGACGAGCGAGTGCGGGAGAATGGAGGAGTCAGCAGGAGCAGATATTTTAGAGAAGAGACATGGATCAAAGGGGATAAAGAGAGTTGAAGGGTTTGGGATTGCATTGAGGAGAGAGCCACTTTAGGGATGAGTAGAGGCAGTTGAGCCGGCAGATAAGCGGGATGTCAGGTGGATGGAATCCAAGCGGTGCTGTGTGGTCCAACTTCTCAGAGGTATGCCTGGATTGAGGCCACCACAGAATTTTCCATCAGATGGGATGCTGGGTTTTAGTCACCGAGACGATTAACGGTGCTGAGCGCTAACATCTTCTCTCAGTTACAATAAAAACAAAGTAAAAAAAGACTTGTCACTGTGAGTCATTTTGCTCTTGTATCTGATTTCCATTACAAAGCTGTGTTATCTGAATAATACAGAAAGAAAAATGATTGCATATTTAGGTCACATGTGCTCACAGCCAAAGAACAATCAACCCACTGCACATGTCAGATGATGATTAATAAGAACGCATTATTCCCTGTTCTTTTGTCTTGTATTGATGTATTTATAGCTTTTATGTTTCAGTAGAAGTCTGCCTTACTTTTCCAACAGTTCATATTGAGCAGCCTCACAGGCACATCACTGACTCACTAGTTCCGTGATGTTATTTAAATCCAAGAATATGCAATAATATACAGTTTATGACCGTAGTAGATAGTGAGTTTACTCGTGGGCGGTGGTGTTTGACAGATGATATCCCGTTAGATTTCACAGTAACGCTACTCTTTCTATCCGCTGTTATCTGTGCAGCAGCAAATCCAGCGGGAACTCCTCCTCCAGTCTGGGAGAGATGGTGTCAGGAACGTTCAAGCCAAACCCAAATTCTGCAGGTTGGTTGCACAGATCTGGTTAGGTGTAAAAAGGAAAGTACAGTAAAATGAGGCTTCACTGTGCACTTACTACATATTTCCCTTGTTTTTCAGGAAAGCAGAAACAGAAAGTGGTGAGTGTGACAACTTGTTTGCTTATTATTCTGTATTTTATAGGTTAAAAACACCCCAATTATATATTTTTTCTTATCATCATAATAGCAAGGTTCATATAAACTACTTGTTTGTAAATCACAACTGTTCACAAAAAGAAAAAATCTATTGTCCCAAAGTTTCACTTTATGGTTAAGATATGATCAAAGGAAAACAGTCGTTATGAGAAAATCCATTATCAGGGATGTTGTATTATTGTGTACATATATATAAGGTACATATATACATTACATATATTATATGGACAGTGGAGATTATAGTGTAATTGTGGCAAATATTTTATTGTGAAGACTAATGTTAAAGGGTCTTGGAACCTTATAGTAAAAACAAATAATTCCAGTCCCAGCAGCCAGGCTGGAGACACTGTGGTCACATGAACTCTAACCACTCCCACATATTTTGGACATGCCGAAAAATTCAATTATTTTGGGACAATATAAGTCCAATTTTAAAAAAGATCTTCTGTTATTGAATCCCTGAAGATGTCACGTATTGTATTCTGGGGTTATAAATAAATATAAATAAATATAAATAATTTCTCGCTAAGATCAAAAGGATATGTCTTTTCACGATGGCTTGTTGTATTTAAATGTGAAGGAGCTACATTTAGATCACAGAGTTTGCATTTTATTAGCATTTTATTGTTGGAGGAGTTGGTACTTGATCACAGTTAAGTCAGACTGAAATTTGATATAACTTCAAACTATCTTCTGTGATTATCTGCTCTTCTTTACTTAAAGAGTTCCAATTAAATCCACCGCATTTTCAGTCATTTGATAATATTGATTTAATTTGTTGCCGTGTCAGTTTCAGCTCCACTGCACTGTTTTTGTTCCTCAACAGTGATAAACCCCTTTCATCATAGCAGCTTAACCCTGTATCCATATTAATAAACACTATCCGGTGCCACTTATTGAAAGTGTACCACACTAAATGAACAGGCCACGTAGTACCACTTTGATTAAAATAGATGCAACATTGTTGCGCTTTCTGCTGCATCATATTTGACACGACCACGCACAGAGTTACAGTTGTGACCTTTAGAGCAGGTTTTGTGACATAAGTGTTTATGCTACTATTTACATAAAATGAGGCAGAAGAAAAAATGTCACCATCTTTTAAAATGCTACTCTGGCCTGGTGCTGCTGGCCTGACTTGGAGACTTTCGGAAACAAATGCTCATAATATCAAAATTTGACTTTATCTGTGTGTTTCCGGCCCTCCAGGCTGAGCATGTTCCTCCATATGACGTGGTTCCCTCCATGAGGCCAGTTGTCCTTGTGGGACCCTCCCTGAAAGGTTATGAGGTAAGGCACACTGCCGCTCCTCAAACAGCCTAACTCAAAAAAGGAAAAAAAGAGCAATTTTTATGATGATGTTTATAGGATGAAATCACCCTGATGAAAGAAACTACAGAACAGAAGGCACTTCTGTATCCACGTGGCAGCCTATTAAAAATAAGTGACACTTTGGAAATAATAAGATTGACGGTGCAGTTCTTTCATATTCACTGTTGCTTAGTGATACTGCAGCAGAATAATGTATTGAGTGCTTCTCAGCTTGACGAAACTTTGAACGGACAGACCGGACTGGAGCGCACTGATGAATTCACAGCTTTTAATTCTGCAGACAGACTAAAATTTCCTCAGCGCTGTGTCTTCATCAGTCAGAATGAACAAAGAAAGTAACCAAGTGTAATCAAGTCAGACCAAGGATTTCAGCTGGGGGAGTTACCGTAACGTGTCCATATGGGCCATGCAGACTCACGCCTTACCTGTATATCGCATCATGTCATAAGCTATTGAATTTTAATCCAGATTAATTCATTCTAAACAGTAAAATCCAAACTGCTCATCCATAAAGGAGGCCAAGGAGGCTGTGGGAGGTGGGAGTGCTGAAGTCAGTTGTCATGGAATCACAGTCCTCGTCTCCTATCCTGGTGTTGCCGTGGTAACAACCTTCTGGGTAAACTGCACCAGTATGAAAAAGTGGAGCATCGTTTGAAATTAGAAACACAAAATAATGCGTACTGCGCCTTGAGATACTTTTTGTGCCACAAACCTTTTGGTTTGCTGTATCTGCTCACGCTGTAGCCTGTGAGATTTTGTGTTATCAATGTTAATGTTTTTTTTTTGCTTGTGCTACAGAGTTAGGATGTAATTACTTTTACTAATCACATGGCAATTAATAAGTGTCATGTGTACTATTTCCAGCTTGCATAAAGGTATTCAAGAGCCTACTTTTGCCTTGAGGTGCTCAACATTCCAATAAAAAAAGCACATTTGAAGAACTCAGCAGTCAGCTCGCTATAGCGCAGGTACCGCTGTGGCTCACTTGGTGACCCACAGGCATGGCATAGGCCTGGGTTTGATTCTGCCCCCAGACCATTTCCTGTGTGTCATTCCACCTTGCACACTTCCTACTTTTCTGTCTACTCTCTATTACAGTCCTGTGCAATAAAGGCACCCCCCAAAAAAATTTAACAAATGAACAAATAAATTTAAAAAAAAATGGAAACACTCAGTAGCAATGAAAAAACTGCAAACCTTGTGTGAGCAGTTTCATACAGGAATTGTTTTCTTTCTATAGCACTAAAAATGCCAGGCTTAGAAGGTGTGCACCGAGGACTCAAAAAGTGAACTGGAAATGCTTGTCCGTGCCTTCATCTCCTCTCGGTTGGATTATTGTAATGCACGGTTTTCTTGTTTGTCTAAAGCTTCTAATTAATCTCCTCCAATCTGTCAAAAACACTGCTGCAAGGCTTTTAACTCACTCTTATACTGCGTCTCATATTACCCCATTGATAAAGGTTCTGCACTGGCTTCTTGTCAAGTTTAGATGTCAGTTTAAAATCTTGGTTCTTGCTTTCATGGCCTGTATTGTTGATCTGCTCCACCCCTATTCTACTAGCTGAGTTAAGATAGGGATCGGGATCGTCATGTGATCCCGCATACCCGTGTAATGGGGATTGTGCATTCCGAACCTTATCTCCAAAACTATGGAACAGCTTAGCACCGTCTCTTTGCACCCTTGACTCTGTGGTTATCCTTTAAAAAAACGACTTAAAAACGGATCTGTTCAGACAAGCGTTTGGACAGTGTTTTGTGTTCTGTGTTGATTCATCTGTTTTTTCTGGGTTTTGGGTTGATATTCTGTATTCTTTGTCTGGGTCAAAGACCTCAAGAAGTATAAGCATGTGTCTTTGAGGATAACTTTATCAACTTAAATTTATGTGTCAGTTCAAGGCCTCAGAGTAGCATTCGTGTTCTTCAGCTAAGCTTCAAAGCTGCACCGTGTGATTGGCCCAATTCATGACTTGTGCATTCGTCTTTGTGACATCTCTCACTGAAGCTTTTGATC
Organism: Cichlasoma orientale; assembly: GCA_034780415.1. Lineage (NCBI taxonomy): Eukaryota > Metazoa > Chordata > Actinopteri > Cichliformes > Cichlidae > Cichlasoma > Cichlasoma orientale. The sequence goes on along the minus strand of JAVDPK010000185.1, from coordinate 185,583 downwards.
ATTTTATTTAATGTGACCCATGTTCATCAGCCAGGAGGAGGGGAAAAACTTTTCACAGTGTAGACTATAGCTTGGTCAAGTGTGTAATGCAAAAATCAGGCTCAGCAGGAGACAGAATGGGAACCATCAAAATGAATAATAGAGGAGTCTCTTCTTTTACCGGCCGCTCGATACTCAATAGCTGTGTAAAAATGTTCATGTTATGAGCCTCTATAGACACCTTTTGTTTGCTTGTAACAAGCTTGACAGCGTTTCCCCTGCCTTTAATTCACTCGTTTTAATCTATTCTTCTCTTCTTCCCATTTCATCTTGTCTGCACCACCCTCTCCGCTACCCATTGCTCTAGGTGACCGATATGATGCAGAAAGCACTGTTTGACTTCCTGAAGCACAGGTTCGATGGGAGGTGAGCAGGGAAAGCAAAGCAGCGTCTGTCATATAATGCATCATCACGCTGCCTGTGTGCTCTGCGTGACGCGTACGGTTTCTTTTGTTACAGGATATCCATCACAAGGGTAACAGCTGACATATCATTGGCCAAGAGGTCAGTACTAAACAACCCCAGTAAGAGGGCCATCATTGAGAGATCCAACACCCGCTCCAGCCTTGGTAAAGCTACAGGAACTGTCTCACTCAATGATGTGCATGTCTTACAGGTGATCTGGAGTGTAAATGTAATGCATATTCTTTCTTATTCATATTTGCTCTGCTATACGTTTTTGATTTCTTGTAGCGGAAGTCCAGAGTGAAATAGAAAGGATCTTTGAGCTGGCCAGGTCTCTACAGCTGGTGGTTTTGGATGCTGACACCATTAACCACCCAGCTCAGCTTATCAAGACTTCATTAGCACCCATTATCGTCCATGTTAAAGTGTCCTCGCCTAAGGTGAGACTGAAGGCTTAAATGACATCCAACCTAATAAAACTGTGTTGAGTTTTACATTAGCCCAACAGGATACTAGATGTTATCATAATTTATTTTAAGACTAATATTATTTAGGAGTGATAAAAACATTATACTTGGTAAGTACTAACATGCAGTGTGTTGGTGTGAGTTGTGAAATATCAGGAAACCCATCCAGTGACGCGAGAGAAAGTCAAAGGCGGAAAGCTTGACTGTTACGCTGAGTTTGGAGCTGTAGAAGCAGTGACAGGCATGTCATTACTTGTGTTGTTTGGGTTTTCTAGAAAAGTATCTCTTCTTAGAAACCTGCATGTAGCAGATTCAGTATTTGGATTTTCAAAGGGTGGAGATGGTGGGGGAAAAAAAGGCCCTTTAAGACTAGTTGGTGTGCAATGCCATGTTTTGAAGTTTTTGTATTTTTCTACTGTTTATGTGCCACCCACAGGTCTTGCAGCGGCTGATCAAATCAAGAGGGAAGTCTCAAAGCAAACATTTGAATGTGCAGCTTGTTGCAGCCGAGAAACTAGCACAGTGTCCTTCTGTGAGTAATCGTCATCCTTTTTTTTGAATTTAGGCAAGCAACATCTTCTAATTTGGGTTTCACGCTGTCATCACAAACGGTGAAAGATTGAAAAGAAATCCAAAATGCAGCAGAAGTAGCAGCTACACTTTCCCTCTCGTGCTTTCCCACCTCAGGAGATGTTTGATATTATTTTGGACGAGAACCAGCTGGAAGATGCGTGTGAACACCTGGCAGAGTACCTGGAGGCGTACTGGCGTGCCACGCACACTTCACTTACCATGCCGCTCAACCCCCTGCTGGGACGCAATCTGGGGTCGACTGCTCTCTCCCCGTATCCTGCTGCCATTCAGGTGAATTTGTCGGGTTAAAGAACAAAAAGCTGTCCTGTCCCAGATTTCTCATCACTGTGCTTATAAATGTTGCCGATCTGTTAAAGTCAGTCATGCTACACTATAACTTCAATTTATCAACCTCCTGGACAGAGGAAAATTTGGAGTGGAGTGTGTGCCTTCGTATAATGCCGTAGCTGAGATGCACGATATTGCCAGTAAGATTTTCTAGCAACAAGATGAAAGCCATAGTACAACAAAGGCTCTCCTGCTGTCTTGAAAGTAAAAAGCTTGTCGTTCCCTTATTGATGTAGATCAGAAGCCTTGGATGCTTTCAGTCAGTTACAATGGTTTGTGGTCCCATTTTCACTGCGGGAAAAATATCCATAGCAGCATTTAATGGGCAGCAGCTAAGTGCATTATCTACTCAAATCCACACTTGGGTAAAGTATGGTGAAATAAGCCAAAAAGTTATTTTTTTTTGGTACATACTTGCAATCTGATTTAACAGTGAAATGTGCTGTTGCACTATTAAAAAAAGAAGTTTGATACTTGATAGGTCATTGCTGTCAGTGAAGAAACTACAGAGCTTTTACAACCACATTCGACTCCTGCATAGAACAGAGTTGCATTTAATGGCTGAAAGTTCTGTGAAGAACCTCTAGGAAAAAGTGCATATAAAAAATTACACTTGTGTTTAGGACACAAACACAAGTGTAATATACACACTGACCTCCTGAATACATTTGTTTCAAGGTACTTGGCAGGTAGTTTGCTGTTGTTCCAAGAACCTGCTTCACTCTTCTTTGTTATATGACCCAATGCTGTTGGGATCGGGGCTCTGCGGGGGGGAAGTCAGAACTCCTCGTTGTTATTGTCTCTGATGATAGTTCTTTGAGTTTGGCTGTGTGTTTGGGGTAGTTGGCATGATGCACAGTGAATATGGGGCTGATGAGATGACTCACTGATGGCACTGAAAGATGGATAAGAATCTTATCTTAAGCCCAACTTTATTAGCAGATATGCTGCCCAAAACTTTCAAAGAACCTCTCCCAGAGCCTCTACTTTGCCTGTAGACTCTCATCTCTGCAGTACTCTTTAGCCCGTAGGCAAACTGCTTTACATTACAGCCAAATACTTCAAACTTTGACTCATGAGTCTAGAGCATCTGGCATGGTTTTTTCGCACCACACATTCTAGTGCTTTTGCACGTAGGTGAGTCATTTGGCTTTGTTTCCACATCAGAGAAACACTTTTTTGGCTCTCGGCCTTTCATTACAAAACACTTCAGACCAGACTGTAGATGGCTATGCCAGGGTCCCACTGGTTTCTGACAGTCCCGAGCTTATGGCATTCCTGGACATCATCGGATTTTTAAATGGAAGTCTGCTTAATGTGACTTTCGTCCGCTTCTCTCGGCTAAGCACTGTGTTTCTGACATTGCCAGTTGCTTTGTGCAAGAGGAAACTCATCTGAAAACATCTGTTTTTTTTAAACAAAAGCACAGTTTTCTAAAATATCTACAATAATATATTTCATAGGGACAACAATGTAGAAGAGTCAAAGTAACCATCAGCAACACACGGTTTTATGAAAGAAAATGTTGCTTATGTCACAGTGTGTTCAATAACACTAACACATTACTTTTTGTTTGTAGTGTTTCTCCCATCTCTACTTTTAAACTTTCAAGTTATTGGCCATTAGAAATGCTAGTACTGATAAATCAGCAAATATTTATAATTGGCCGATAATCAGCTGGGCTCTAATATGAACATATGAACCATGCGTAGTTCTGTTTATTCTGTTCAAATGTTGTGTCAAATGAAATCATTATCACTTCTTACAAACAGGCCCAAAGAAACCGGAACAGCAACCACACAACAACAGATCATTCACCTGTTGAACGTCGCAGCCTGATGCCAGCCGATGAGAACTGCCATAACGAGCGGGCGCGCAAGAATCGCAACCGTCTCTCCTCAGGCTCACAGCACAGCAGGGACCACTCTCCTCTGGTGGAAGAGGACTACCAGGACCCCTACCAGGACTCTTACAAGCCACACCGTAACCGAGGATCTCCGGGAGGCTATAGCCAGGACTCCAGGCACCGGCTTTGAGCTGTGGCCTGCTGTTAACAAAGTGTAGGCCTCTGTCTCTTTAAGCAACCACCATGAACACAAGAGCTGAGGAAGCTTTGCTGTTACATGATAAATCTATTACATTCATGTGAACTGAAACAACCTCTTATTTTGTGTAGTACCTCATATCTACTTTGGCCTTGGCTCCTGACAAATGGGCATTTGAACCCAAAAATAAGAATCCTGCTCTTGCTTTGATGTGAACAAGGGACTGGATATGGAAGTAGCACAAGATTAGAAAGGTTATATTTAAAAGGGAAATTTGGACCTGTTTCGAATATGTTCGCAGTATGACATGTGAGTGAAGTACACTAGGCTCTCTGGACCCTTCCCGCTGTCTCAGCTGTTACTGTAGCATGCAGGTAGGACTGTAATCACAGGGACTGCCTGACTCACGCCAGTGCCAGACAGCATCCAGCGGTGATGATCAGCACAGAACTTGTTTGCACGTGTCCAGAAGCTGGTAGAAGGAGAGTCTAATGCATCCTTAATATTCCTCAAGTTTGCGTGCCACTGTCCTCGATGTGTGTGATAAGTCCCGTGAAGCTTGCTCCCAAATCCTGAGTTTTACAATGTTGTTTTTAAAGTGACATGAATGGCTTCTTTATGCAGTAGCTTCCCGTGCCCTTTCTTTTTTAAGCGCTGTTTTTGTCATTAATCATGTGACAGAAAAGAAGAAAAACCATGCAGATACCAATACATTTCAAAGCGCCACAACCTCAGGAACGAGAGGTCATTTAGACCTAGAAGTGTAGCGTTTATGTTCTCACCCCGATGGGAATTTGATTCTGAGCATTATGTTATATTGTTTAGCGATTTTGATTTCATTATTTGAAAAAAAAAAGAAGCTGTTTTTACAGCACAGAAGTCACTAAAATGTTCATGGCAGCGCATTTCTCACATCCCATGCGTTAATCAGCTGCTGTTGTCATTCATGGTTTTAGTAAGACGTGGACAGAGATGGGATTTTGTGAGTGACTAATATTGAGGGCTTCCATATATAATACACGCAAAAATAATCAAAGGAAATAAATCTTAATTTGGGTAAAGTTCCACTTACAGCACATTAAATTGCATTCCAGTTATGTCATTTATATGTGAGCTTTGCATACACCCCTAACAACATCTGACAGAAAATATATTAGTAAAAGATTTTATAAAATAAAGTAATACTAAACACTTTCCTTGAGTAGCAATTTAACATGCACCTCTTCCATACTTTCAGTTATAGCTTTTTGGTGTATTCTCCTTGAGTTTCATTAAAGACTACTCATAAGTGGGAAGCTGTCAAGAGCACTTGGCCATGACTGCGCTGCCTTTGTTAACGGTGTCTTTTACATGCTACTTTTATGGAAATGTCGAGCAGCCAGTTCCCCCCCATTTTTCAATTTATATGTACGTTGCCAGCTAATATGGCATTAATATAATATTACCCTCTAATGACATATCCATGTATATTGTAATTTAATATTTAGATATTGAAAAGTTCCGTTTCATTTCAAGTCATAGACCAGAGATCTCATTGTGCTGTGATTCTGGAGAAGGAAGACTAACAAGGAGACTTCCATTCATTTTCCTTTACACAGTAGCTTTTGTTGTCGTTTCAAAACAGTGGAGCATAAGCAACAATTTAAAATATTTAAATACTGCCTGTGAGTGAATGATGCATTGATTAGAAGTTGTGTGCACTGTCATTTTACAACTGTAATGAAATAAACTGCCCTTATGCTGTTGTATGGATACCGCTGTTTTTTAATTGTTTTTATTTTGCTCAAAAAAAAAAAAAAAATACACGCACACACACTCACACATCTAGGCTTTATTTTTATTTCGTCACCTGCCATAATATTATTAATGCAACAGGGGAACACTTTCTCTGCCCTAAAATGATCTTTCATAAGTGCTAATTTTTTCCTTCCATCATTATTAACTTGACATATTTTTTCAATAATTCATAAATCTTAAATTTGCCTATATAATATAATATAATATAATATAATAGTTTCTTCCCATTTAGCTTAATTTCTACCAGGACGAGACATGCCTGACACGCATGCGCAACATTGACAGCGCAGGGCACTTCTGAACAGCCAGCTGATACCAACAAGCAACTGACAGTGGTTAGCGTTTTTGGTTTTGCTTCATGCCGCAAATTAACCTTCGTACTTACGCTTTCACTCGCTAGGTCAGGCAGAGTAGAAGTTAGTTCGTAAGTATGGCGGCTGCATTTAAATGTTTTAGCAGGTCATCGTCGTTGTAGTTAGCAAGTTGGCTAGCTAGTTAAAGTTGATAGGACTGAATATCTTCAACGCTAGCTAGCTAAGGTACAGCGAATTGTTACAAGCTGGCATCAAAGATCTTCACCGTCAGCCATGGGAATACTATTTACAAAGCTATGGAGGCTTTTTAACCACCAAGGTAAGAATGGTGTTACGATATTTATCGCGAAACTGTCGAAGGTGTAGGAGCTAAGAGGGCTCGTTGGTCAGAGAAGGCCCGCCTGGCTGTTCCCTCATAATTAGCCTAGGAACCTGTTTTCTGTCCCTGACGGGACCTGTAATTATCCCATTATTCCGGTGAATTTACGTTTGCCCCCCTGCGCTTATCCATTGTGTTTAACGCTGTTGTTAATGTTTCACCTAGCGACTAGCGAAGATGATCGGTTTTCTGCAAACACTCTGCTCTTTTACTGAATTAACTTTGTCTTCGATTATTAATGGTCTCGGGTTCTGGAGCGCAGGTAGAGGAAAACTAGTGATCTTGAACCAGTAAACAGGTCGTTGCGAAACCGCTGTAACATGATCCCCGGCGTGCATAGGTCCAGTATTCAGCCCGGGTGACCGGCATTGTGACTGGAGATGGCTACACAAACAGAGCACACTGAAGTCAGCTACATCAGCAGAATGCTTCAGCCAACAAGGGCCAGTGCATGACTTTAGACTTTAAATCGCACTGACTTTGTACTGCCAGTGTTATCATAATCTTATGGTGTCTTCCAGGGTGCAAAAGTCCCCATCTGTAGGGGCACGGG
>JAVDPK010000185.1:162371-178652 GCA_034780415.1 Cichlasoma orientale | reverse complement strand
CGGCCCAGGTCACTAAATGGTTTAAGGTATATGAAAATTATGTGAATCATATCATGCGGCCTTTGCAATCACCTAGTCTTCCCCAACTCTAGATAACACATATGGGAGAATTTACACTGATGTGTTAGACACTATTATCATGTACACAGCAAAGTGATCGTTATAAGGAATGGTGTTTCACATCCCTGCCTATGGGCCAGAGACATGTAGGAGCAATGCCAAAGGTGCATATAAGCTGTTTTGTGGCCAGCCAATACTATAATACATTTAATATGTGGTTTGGCTTCACTAAATCAGGGATAACTACAATTTAACAACCTTTTTTTTAGTGGGGCTTGACAAGGACGATCATCACATGCATAATGTTTGCTGTCAGCTGTGAGAAAGTTGTTTCCCATTACATCTCTTTTAAGATGTTATACAGCTTTTGTGCTTTGATTTCTGTACAATAATATATACTATCTAAGCAAGAGAATCAGACAGACAGGTTTTATTGCTGTTTGCTCAACTCTAAACTATACTCCATTTTCCGTCTACCCATCCTCTCCCTGCAGCCTGAAAAGCTTTTATTGTCATGCCTGGATGTAGCCTCAGAGTTCTCACTTTTTTTTTTTTAAACTAGAGACAATCTCAGCCCATCTTGTACTCTGGGCAACAGGTGGGTTTCAAGTTGTACAGACAGTAGTAGTGTAGTTAGTGTGGATTTTTTTTTTTAAAGTTGGTCTATTTTTAAATATTTGCTTCTTCCATCCCCTCTCCTTTTTATGCTGTTGTATAGTTAATTGGCTATCTTTCAATTTTACACAGTAAGTTGAGTAAAACACATTTGCACATAGCACATCACCTTTAACTCTGAGAAATTCTGGTAGGTGTTTTGCCAAGTTTTAAGAAATTTCTTAAGCCAAACAGTTCATCAACACGTATGTGGCAGAGCTACTAAAAACAATGCCAGTTGTGTTTTGGATGATGGGGGAAATCCACGCAACCACAGTGCAGGCCACATTTGAAGAGGAACGGTTTGTTTTGTAAGAATATGTGCAAGTAGCTTTGCTCACATCTGTGTGACCTTGTTGTTCTACACATGTGCGTTCCAGCGTCTTTCAGCTGTTGTGTAGTAGACAGTTTAGTAAGGGAGGTGTTATGTCTGTACATGTTCTCTCTTCTGGAAATAATGTTCCTGCTCATCTTGCTGTTTTGTTTAGGGCCCATGTGGTAGAGTTGCATCGATAAGCCTCACCTTTTTCAGGTCTCTTTGCAGCAGTTTTCACTTCCTCGGTTTTGAGGTTTTAGTTATAGTTTTGTTAGCTGAAGGCTAACCTTGTGTGGTAACACACTGATTGTGGACTTCGTATAATTTCCCTGAATTACAAAGTGTTTTCTCAAAGGTTAGCTCAGGGAGCCTTGCAAAAACTCCCTGTGGTAATTGAAATAGTTACATGAATACACTCAAGCTAGGCATTCCTACTGTTCTACTAATACATTGCAGAGCATATAAATTATTTTAACCTCGACTAGTATTGATCATTGTTGTGAGTTGATAAACTCACTATATTCTACAACATACCAGATTATAGATTATGTGTTCAAAGGCAAAGCAGTATTCAGAATTTAAGAGCCAATAGGTCTCAACCAACAAGCTGAGGCTGTTTGTCAGCTGTCCAGATTAAATGAAATGTTACAAAGTGGCTGCATTATCTCTTGATAGCAGTTCCTTCTGAGTGACACATGCTGGGTTTTGCATGTACATTTATATACACAGAACTATCACAGGCTGTGCAGACATAAAAATTGTACAGGTACAGATAATGCTGTAATTGTAAGTGGTATAGTTTGCTTAACTGTAGAGATCTGTAAAAATCAGATTTATATGGCTTCACTTTCCTAGCAAGTGTTATTACCTTGTAAGCTTATATCAATAGAAGACTTAATTCGTGCTGAATGTGCACGCCTTTGTGTATTTGTTGTGTGATATAAGATTTTCCTATAAACAAAACATGAAGATAATTCTGTTAAGCTCAGTTTAAAGCATGTGTGGGGCAGAACTGTGTAAGTAGAAGGTGTGTTGAGGCGGTTTTTGGCATGCTCTAGCTTTTCCTAATAGCACCGAGCAGTCTTTGTTCCTCCTCAGTCCTCATCTCTTAGTCATAGAGGTGGCAACATAGTAGTGGAGTGTATGATCAAATGTCTATATCATGGTATTTCTTAAGATTATGGTGTTTTTATGGATGTTTTATGGATTCAGGTGAAATGGAAAACTGTTCTGTGAACAGACAAATCAGCATTTAAAATTATTTTTGGAAAACACAGATACTGCATACTCTGGACTAAAGAGAAAAGGAACTATCTAGCTTATCATCAGCACTAATTTCAAAAAGCCTGCATCTCTAACAGTATAGGGGTACATTAGTATCGATGAAACAGGCGGCTTGCACATCTGGAAAGGCACTATGAATGCTGAAAGATATATACAGGTTTTAAAGCAAACATATGCTCCCTTCCAGATGGCATCTTTTTCAGGGAAGACCTTGCATATTTCAGCAAAGCTATTACTGTACATGCTATGCAGCTATACAGCATGGCTTCATAGTGGAATAATCTGGGTGCTGAGCTGACCTGTTCAGACCTTTCACCAATTGAAATTTGGGGTGCATCATGAAACAAAACATAGGACAGATCAAATCCAGGACTGTTAAACACCTAGAGTCCTATATCAGACAGGAATGGGACAATATTCCTCTTCCTAGCTGGGTTCCTCAGTTCCCAGATGTTTAAGAACTGTTTTTGGAAGAAGAGGGGATGCTACACTCGGGTAAACATGGCCCTGACCCTTTTTTGAGACATGTTGTCATCAAATTCAAAATTACCTTCTTTTTTCCCCCCCTTAAAATGATACATTTTCTTAGTTTAAACATTTGATATGTTGTGAATAAAATATTGGTTTATGACATTTGGAAATCATCGCATTGTTTTTGTTTACAGTCCCATCTCAAATATGCTGGTCAGCTGCGTAACTTTGTAAAAGTGCAGGTACTGGTGTTACAGAATGCTTGTTTCACAAATTGTTGTGTGCCATTTGCTTACTTGAGTAGAATAAGTTGTGAATTATTCTTTTATATTCATTTTTTACATCATCATGAGTAAGAATGGTGTACCTTTAATCCAGGTTCCCTTTTAATATGCTCATGAGTAATCCTAGTAGTGTTATTACATTAAAAAGTGCTCTAGGAGCCTAGAGCACAACCAAAGTTGGATTTTTTTTTTAAAGACCGATACGGATATTTGTTTCACTAATATTTGTCAGGTGTAGTTATTTATGATGAGTCTTGCATAAGATGTCAGAAAAATGGCAATGTAGTTTATAAAATAATCTTGTTTTGTTGTCAAAACAAGTCGTGGATTACTCATTTGTGCTCTGGTTGACGTATTTGTGGCTTTCCAAATGTGTGCTGCCAACAGTTGCAGAGTGCTCTCTGGTGCACAAACCATGCAACATAAACTATGGCTACAGCTAAATATTATTTTCATAATAAACTAATCTGTCAGGTTTTTTTTTTAACAATTATTTCAATCCTGCCTGCCATGTCTGCTTCCTGTATCCCACAGCAAATGAAATATATGAATTTGAAACTATCAAATGCATTTTTAACGTTTGCATCACAGTAAAAACAAAATACTGTAAATTGAATGATACAAATTAAAGTGCCAGTAGTAAGCCAATTGAAGCATGTTCATTTGAAACTAATCAAATTTATTGTAACGTTACTTACTGTTACTGTCACGATAAAAATGATGGATGTTGGTCTCATGTCGATGTTCAGGATGCTCACTGTCAAGACTTAAGCTGTTTGAGGGGTGCATGAGCATCTCTCTCTACATTCAACTTTTTGCTTGTTTTCTGTTAAATGCTTCCACGCTTTTGAAAGTCTCTGTCTCAATTTTCTTCCATCTTCTTCACCCTGCTCTCGCCAGTCGCCATTGTTCTGTTGTTCACTCTAAGTTCTTCTTTGTTGCTGTTTAGTGCAGTCATGGCAGAACATGCAGGTGAAGCTGCCTTCTTCTTCTAGTAAATGTTTATTTTACAAATAAACATTTATATAGTTGTGTAATACCACATTATACTCAATGTCATCGATTATGTCGAGTAAAGGTTGCAGCCCTTAGGTCAACACTCGTAACATGGTTGAAGGATGATGTCCTGTCTCTTCTTTACTTTTTAATTTTAATTTATTGGCCATTATAAATGCTGGTACCAGTATATCAGCAAATACCTGATGTTGCTGATATATCAGACAGGCATTAGTTAGACCATGCGCCTGGATAATAGAATTTGAAAAATTCATATCATGCATGAAATTATGACCAGCATACCAGATGTACCGGTGTACCACCCAGCAATATTGGAACACAATGAAGTTCTACATTTTAAAAGGACCTTTAGCTCTCTTGCTATGTCTAACTAGTATGTTACACAAGATTTGTTAAAAATAAGTAAATACATACATAAATGAAATCTGAACTTTGATCCCTTATACTGGGCCATCTTTTACCTTTGTCTTATCATTGTGTCTGCTAGAGGACATCTTGCCTTGTATTTGTATCAGCAGCAAGATAGAAATCGATCCTAGCTGTCACATCTTGTTTGTCTTTTTCACTAAAGCGTTTTTGTGCATTAGAGAGACGCCTCTATATATGCTACATCCACAGCTGCTGCTGGTTTCAGCCTGACTGTACAAGCTTGCTTAAAACCGCCCACTAACTCATCTGTAGCTGTGAAAGTACACTGTTCACAGCATCACAATGTCCCAGTGATGCTAAATGTGTGAAGCTACACAATTTGGTACCAAAGGACGGTGCGGAACACTAAAAAGACCGTTGTTTGATTCCCTCAGTGCAGACATCTTTTAAACTGATTACTTGGCATGGTTTACATAGAGTCATATATCAGTTAGTCCTTAGCAATGAAACCCACATATTGATGTCACTGTTAGTCTGTGAATTCTTTGTCTTTATTGCCTTTCAGAGCACAAAGTGATTATTGTGGGCCTGGACAATGCTGGCAAGACCACAATTCTTTATCAATTGTAAGTATCCAAGTCTGGCTTGTACAGTAATCTTCTTTATATGCCCTCTCAGTTTTCTTTTTTCTTTTTCAGTCCATAGAATGCATTAAAAATGGATGTGGCCTTTTTGTGAATGTTGCTTGTGTCACCGAAACATGAAGGTTGTTTTTATATTAATAGTTCAATGAATGAGGTGGTGCACACATCCCCAACGATTGGGAGCAACGTGGAGGAGATTGTTGTTAACAACACCCATTTTTTGATGTGGGACATAGGAGGCCAGGAATCTCTTAGGTCATCGTGGAATACATACTACACAAACACAGAGGTAAGAGATTATGTTGGCTCACTCCTACTCAGAAAGGACTGTAGGGATTCTCGAGGTTCTAACTACATAAAAGAAAGCTTCAGTAGACAGAAATATATTGGCCAGTGTTGACTTAACTTTAGATGGACACTGTGTGTATATGCTGGCCAAGTAAAAAGTAATTCCATTATAGAAATTGCCATCTAGATCTGAGGTAACGGCAAGCTGAGTTTTCATTTGTAAAATTTCCTGAGTAGTAGGTATTTTCATCACAATCACAAAAAAATAATGCCTAGCAGTTTCCTTGGCATTGTTTTTGTCCTTACTTGAAAGAAACTCAGCCAACTTCCGATTATAATACTGTTACAGTATATGTGACTGTACCTATGGTTTGGCAAAGCTGAGATGCATTGTTATTTTATTACTTGTCCATTATTTTTTTTTTCTTTCTTCTCTGACTAGTTTGTAATTGTGGTGGTCGACAGTACAGATAGAGAGAGGATCTCAGTAACCAAAGAAGAACTCTACAGAATGCTAGCACATGAAGTGAGTACATTTAAAAAGTGACGATGCTTAGAATTGTAATGTCATTTTATTAGATATATTCATATTAATGGGTTGTTTTACTCAGTAGTGGCAACCATGTGTCCCATACAGCAGTCATTTATATGAAGTTCTGTGTTCAATTTGCAGTGTGCTTAATTTAAAATTTTAAAGATTGCTGTAAACATGCAAGTTAGCAGCAATAATTGGACCAGTTAAAATAAATAAAGGGAATTTTTCTTATTCTGTTTATTTAGGTCATGTGATCCTTGTTTTTACTTTGGGATTTGCATAACAAACACAACAAAATGCACCAGAAGTGCAACATGCTGATCTGGTTGAAGCAGTTTTTATAATGACAATTTATATTCCGTGCTTTTAATTAAAACTTAAAGTTGGAGCCCATTATGTAAATACAACAGAGGCAAATTTACCACTTCTGTGCCTTTGTCTCTTAAATTGACTGACCTTATTTATTTATTGACGTATTTATAATGTAAAATCTAATGCTATTAACAAGCGTTTCTGAAAGGTTGTTTTCTGGTACATTATATATGTACTGTATATGAAATATAAACTTAGTTTCTGGGTTAATGCTGTAGGCCATTTTTCTATACTATCAAGTTGTGACAGTGTTAAAAATAAAACAAAACAAATCTGTGTTTCCTTATCTGGTCGTCTGTTGACGTCTCTTATCTGCCCTTCAGGACTTGAGAAAGGCCGGGCTGTTGATCTTTGCCAACAAGCAGGATGTGAAAGGATGCATGTCTGTGGCTGAGATCTCCCAGAGCCTCCAGCTTACCTCTGTCAAAGACCACCAGTGGCACATCCAGGCCTGTTGTGCCCTCACTGGGGAAGGGTAAGGACATCTGATCTTGCTAGATGGGAAAATTGAACTTGTATATGCATAACAGTTTAATTTCACTTAAGCTTTTTTGTGCATTAGAGAGACACAAAAAAGAATATAGTTCTTGCTTTCATTCAGGGAAACAGCAATTCAGATCAATGAGAGGCTGAAGTGGAATCAATAAGTGTCTGTTCAGTTTCTGATGGCTCAGGAAGTCTATTCCATCAAATAAACCTGAAATTTATATCTAACAGATGACCTTTTGGATGTGTAGAAAAACATAAGACATTATTTGCCTTCAGGCCCTCATCCATCCATATCCCCTCTGTGTTAATGAAATTACTGTTGTGTGTATAAATGTACTCACCAGTCTTTTTATCCCCCCTGCATGTCATGTGACGCTGCAGGTATTTATAAAAGTCAGTATTACATATGGTAAGATTCAGATATAAATCTAACACACTTCAGTCCCATTAATTGCTGTATTTTGACGAGCATTTGTGGTATGTCACACATCCGACAGTAGAAAGCTAAAGCCGAGCTGCAGCGGAGCTGTGTGTACTGTATGTGTGCACTGCTGGGGAAAAAAGCAGAACATGCAGAGGCTTTTGTGCTCCCTAGAGCTTTCATCATGTTAATTATGGAATGATCTCTGTGTCAAACTTTGACTTACAAACTACAGCTGTAAAAATCACAGCTGTAAAAAAGTAAATTGTCTGCCTGTAATAACAAATACATGAAGCATCTTCTGCTGGGGATGTTCCCACCCGCAGTTGAAATATTCTTAATTCCTTTTAGTAAATAGCAACAGCAGCTTTTTAATGGCTGCCCTTATACTTTTGTTGTAATACATTATAGAATTTTTAATCTTAATGCTTTTCTCTATGTCTTTCTGTCCCACTCTCCACCACCAATATCTTTTTTTTCTTTTTTTTTTTTTTTACCTCCAGGTTGTGCCAGGGTCTTGAGTGGATGATGTCACGACTGCGTGTGAGATGATGACCTTGAAAATGGTCATTAGGAGTGTGCCCCTTCTCTGTTATTTCTGCCTCCTGACATGAAAATGAGGATTGGGGGGTGGGGTCAGTTGATGGATAGCCCTCTCCTCTTCTCTGCAAAGCTGACATGGACAGACCTCTGCCAGGACTTTATATACTTCTGTAATAATTTATTTTACAAAAGGCATCTGAACTCAGAACAAAAAAACATTACCTTTTCACAAGGACGTTGAAACAACAAAGAGACTCAGATTATTTAAATTGAAATTTCTGCACGGTTTTCCTTTGAGCAAAACACAGAGGTCAGCAACGTGTCTGCCTTGGAACTGTACATGAACTTATTCTTGAGCTGCGTGTGACTCTAGCCCACAGTGGCCTTGCAGTATTGCCGGACTGGCTGTGGTGGTTTTTAATTGCCTCCCTGTGTGTACAGTCCAGTATTCTCTTTAAACTTGGTGCCTGCAGCAGAATGTTCAAGTGATGATGGTTGATGGTGACTGAAACATGCAGAAGGGAGGGCAGAATGCCCTCTTCATTCAGTCTCTGTTAATAATTACTGAAATAAAGTGTTTTTATCTGTTTCAGGTGAATTGCATTGTGTCATGAATGAGTATTTCTTTCTGGAGACTCCTCTTTAGGCTGAACTTTTCTAGTGAGAGCTGTGAACCATATTGAATTTGTGAATGTGACTTGATGTTTTCTTTTTTAGTCCTTTAGGGGGCAGAGCGTGTCACATGAGCTTATGACGAGCAGCTACAGAAGTAGAGTGGAGAGAGCCAAAGTGTAGGAAAGCAGAGGGATTCAGGAAGAGAAGAAGGGACAGGTCGAAAAATGTAAGCAGCACACAGTGAGTGATTAAGAGGGAAAGACACAGTTGTAAGGACTGCATATCAGGACTGTTTGAAAAATAAAAACTAACAGAAACCAAAGTCAGACTATGTTTTAGGGTTGTCATTCCACTTCCATTTGTTTCTTTTGTTAAAATAGCAACAACCTTCTCAGCTGACTCCTAAATCTGTTGTCATGGTTTGACTTTTTTTTTTTTGTCATGGTTTTTGCTGTTTGCAACTGTGGGCATTTAACTAATACATTATAGTCTGAGGTCACATTGAGGTGATTTAAAGCATTAATCGTTATTTTAAAATGGAATCCAATATTTCTCTATAAAATCCTGAAACTGTCACTTGGATGGGTGGAGATTATATATATATATATATATATATATATATATATACACATATATATACACACAAACCAACACACAAACCATACAGTGTTCAGATGCTCTTTGATTTTCACACTACATTTTCCAAAGAGCCCACGCCATATTTTCTGTATGGTAAGTCTTGATTATAATTTAATTGTAGTGCATTTAAGTGCAAAATGACCTGCACAATGGAAAATATTTACAAACGTGGCAATGTGTAAGAATAAACACCAACATCTATATTCACTAGATGTGATATACCTAGGGATTAAAGTGGGATTTGGGATGTTTAGGGGGAACCCTTAGATCACATTTAGGTGGAGAGCATGTGGAATAACTTCGAACAGTAATGTGTATTCTTAGCTCAAGTAGGTTTGTTTTCTTTGCTGTGATCTGCTGACCTGTGCTGCTGTTGACCCTTTACTGCTCTTTGTAGATATAGGCAGCTGAATTCAGCAATATTTTTGGACACACAGAGTGTGTCCAAACTTTTGACTGGTACTGTATAACCAGATGTTATTTCTGCTGTCATGGCTGCATTCTACCTCCAGGCCAGTATAAAGCTAGTGACACTAAATAGCATCATAAGCTAAATGTTGGCACCCCTGAAAAATTTCCAGAAAATTATTGCTATCACACATCTGTTATGCATATATTCATTTCCTTTGTGTGTATTGGAAAACACAAAAAAAGAGGGGGAAAAGCCAAAATCCATATAATTTCATGCTAAACTCCAAAAATGGGCCTGACAAAATTGTTGGCACCCTTACCTTAATATTTGGTTGCACACCGTTTGGAAAAAAATAACTGAAATCAGTCGCTTCCTATAACCATAAACAAGCTTCTACCACCTCTCAACTGGAATTTTGGACCACTCTTCTTTTGCAAACTGCTCCAGGTCTCTTATATTTGAAGGGTGCCCTGCAATTTTAAGATCTCTTCACAGGTGTTCAATGGGATTTAGATCTGGACTCATTGCTGGCCACTTCAGAACTCTCCAACCCTTTGTTTTCATCCATTTCTTTGTGCTTTTTGAAGTATGTTTGGGGTCATTGTCCTGCTGGAAGACCTATGGCATTGGACGCAAACCCAGCTTTCTGACACTAGGCCCTACATTCCAATCCAAAATCCTTTGGTAAACTTCAGATTTCATGATGTCTTGCACACAGTCAAGGAATCCAGTGCCAGAGGCAGCAAAACAACCCCAAAACATCTTTGAACCCCCACCATATTTGACTGTAGGTACTGTTCTTTTCTTTGTAGGCCTCGTTCTGTTTTCGGTAAACAGTAGAATGACATGCTTTACCAAAAAGTTCTATCTTGGTCTCGTCTGTCCACAAGACATTGTCCTAGAAGGATTTTGGTTTACTCACATACATTTTGGCAAACTGCAGTCTCTTTTTTTATGTCTGTGTGTCAGCAGTGGGGTCCTCCTGGGTCACCTGCCACAGCGTTTCCTTTCATTCAAATGTCGACGGATAGTTTGCGCTGACACTGATGGACCCCGAGCCTGCAGAACAGCTTGAATTTCTTTAGAACATGATTGGGGCTGCTTATCCACCATCCGGACTATCCTGCGTTGCAACCTTTCATCAATTTTTCTCTTCCGTCCACGTCCAGGGAGATTAGTTACAGTGCCGTGGGCTGTAAACTTCTTGATTATGTCTACCGTGGACAAAGAAACATCAAGATCTCTGGAGATGGACTTGTAACCTTGAGATTGTTGATATTTTTCCATAATTTTGGTTCTCAAGTCCTCAGACAGTTCTCCTGTTTCTGTTCTCCATGTTTAGCGTGGCACACACAATGCAAAGACTGAGTCAACTTCTCTCCTTTTTATCTGGTTTCAGGTGTGATTTTTTTTATTATATTGCCCACACCTGTTACTTGCCACAGGTGAGTTTAAACGAGCATTAAATGCTTGAAACAAAGTTTGTTTTTTTTTCTACCCACAATTATGAAAAGGTGCCAACAATTTTTTTCTGGCCCATTTTTGGAGTTTAGCATGAAATTATAAGGATTTTGGCTTTTTTTCCCCTCTTTTTTTTTGTGTGTGTTTTTCCAATACACACAAAGGAAATGAACATGTGCATAACAAAACGTGAGATTGCCATGACTGTATATATAATATTGTACTTTATTTATTTATTTATTTTTAAACATCAATCACCCAGCACCAGTTTGAGAACCACTCATCTACCCACAGAGTGAGCATGAAACCCGCAGCCTGTTCTGTATCAGTCCATAACTACTGCAACTGTACCACAATACTGCTACTACCAGTCTTCACTGATAATTTCAGCAGTAAATATGTACAGCTCCACTGTTGGATTAAAACACTCTAGCATGATTCAGGACATTATATGTAAGCTTTAAATTTCCAATTTGTCTTATTGAGGTGTTTCTACCTTTGAAAATAATCTTGTCTTCCTCTCATTCTGACGTCTTTCCCCAGCTTTATTTACACTTGCGCAATGAATGCATGACGAGGACTGTGTTGTGTTGAGAGGGTGAGCGAGACAGTGGGATGATATTTAGCTTGTAATTTATTTCCATATAATATTTCCATGCCTTCAGCTGGAAGCGACGCCAGGCTGCAGCACACTCAAAACTTAACTTCCCTATCAGATTTGATTACTCATTAAGTGAAGTGCTGGAATGCTCTTCCAGATCATTCTGGCCTACTTTAACCCCTGGATATATCAGAAGGTAATGGAAAATTATGAGACATGAACTCATGTGCTTTGCATAGTCTTTCACTTTTCTCACACCTGTGCAAACGTGTTTATTTAATGATGCAAATGTTTGAACAGATGTAACATTGTTAGTAAAACTCACAAAGAAGTGACTTTGATCTGAGAGCGTCCCATATTGTCAGGCTGCATATGTTTGCTTAAATGCTACGATTTTATTGTAGCATGTAAGTCAAGCCCAAATAAAGCCCTTTGACCAAAATGCCAATAACTAGACTAGACAAAACTAAACATTTCACACATACACAATGCAGAATAAGAGGCTAGTGTGTCCTCTGTTTATTTTGAGTAACGTGCCAGCCACTGCTATTGCCACAGAAGTGTGTTGGAAAGCTGGGTCCTTTTAGTTTGTATAGTTCTAATAAACACACACCAAACACTTTATTAGGTTCACCTTAGAGGACTTTCTGTGGTGTTTAAATGATACTCAGCTGGTACTAAGGGGTCCTAAGTGTGTCAAGGATATATACATATATTAATACCACCACCATCTGGACTGAACTGTTGATACAAGGCAGGATGCATCAGTGTTTTCATGTTATTTAAGTAAAATTCTGGCCTCACTGCCCTAATGTTGCACCAAAAATTGAGGCTCATCAGACTAGACAATGTTTTTCCAGTCTTTTATTGTCCACTTTTGTTGAGTCCGTGTGAATTGTAGCCTCAGTTTCCTGTTCTCTTCTGCATGACTTGGTTGTAATAATTGCTTATTGAGCTACTACTGCCTTCTTATCAGCTTGAAGCAGTCTGGCAATTCTCCTCTGACCTCTGGCATCAGCAAGTCAATTTCTCCTAGTGAAATGCTGCTCACTGGATATTTTCTCTGTTTCGGACCATTTTCTGTAAACCCTAGAGGTGGCTCTGGGAGAAATCCCAGCACTTTCTGAAATACACAGACCAGCCTGTCTGGCACCTTTCTTTCCTGTTCTGATGCTGAATTTGAAATTCAGCCGGTCATTTTGACCTAAATATCTCCAGCTGCTACTATGTGATTAGCTAATTAGATATTTATGTTAATGAGCAGCTGAAGCGGTGGAGCTAGCAAAATGGCCAGAGAGTGCATGTTCACAACAATGAAGTTAGTACAGATTGTTCACTCATCTATCAAAAATAAAATATATATTTTAAGTCAGTCCAGTTCTTGCTTACAAGGACTAACCAACCCATTACTTGTTTCTCATAGAGCTAGAATCATTAGGGTAGACGTATCATCATTTGGAAATTGTTATTATTTACAATCACCTATCTTGTTCTGGCCGAGTCTCTCTGTGACTGACCATCTAGTTTAATTTTAGGCTTCTTACCTCACAAGTATTCATATTTTTCCTGGGTGCCGGTGGTTTAACATTGACCCTTGGCAGTGGTAGTTGTGGTTGTCTGTCCTGCAGCTGTTGTGTTCTGGTTTCACTGGTCATCAGTCATTTTTTCCAGTGACTAAGCATCATGCAGCCCCCCTCCTGCGGTGTCCTTGGCACTGGGATGTGGTTTTTATTGTTGTTGTTGTGTTTTGTTTTTTGACTGGCAGAACCATCAAAAGTCTTTGATACACCATAAAATCTGAACTATAAATAATGCAAATTTCTAAAGCCTGAAAAGTGCACCTATTAAGTAAAATAAATAAGTAAATCGAACGGTAAACTGTTTTAAGGAAATTAAGAAGACACTATTTTGAATTATCCATCCTGGGATTTGTGATGTCATTGACTCTTTTTTTTTTTTCTTTTTCTTTTTTTCCATTCCTTTCTATTGGGACAAGTAAGAAATATTGAAAATGAAAAATTTAAAACTTGGGACTGAAGCCTGAATGTCAGGCCTAGAATATCTCCGTGTCTTGATAAAGGTCGATGGACTGTGTAAACATCAGGGACAATGACTTGTCCAGGACTTTATTTTTCTATCAAGGAAAAAATAATATGGGCAGATACCACTTGGGAAAATTGAAAAAGTGAGCTCACCCTTTCAACCATAACTGCTTTTTGTTTTAGTTGCAGTGATGTTGCTATAATGAGGACCAAGCATCCAGTTCATCGGAGAAAGAGGGCCACTACCACTTTCAAGCGGGGCACACTGAGAGAGAGGAGATGTTCAGCTGCTGCTGTCCATCTTGGTCCTCGGGTAGCACCCTGCTCCTGGCGCAGAGTAAAGATATAAAATACCAGAGAGGATAGAGGCACATCATTTGAAAAGAAAATGTAGGGTACTTCTTACTCTTGTACACATTTACAGTGAAGAGCTGTGTAACTGTAGCTCCAACTGTATGGTTGAGGTCCAGAAATAGTTCTTGATTTATTTATAATATCAACATGCTTTTTTGCAAGTGGATCATATGAAACCTGAGTGGTCTGCTGTACCATCTTGGAAATTCAACTTTAAAAAAAAAAAACAACGTATCAGCCACTTGGCCTATAAGGTGCTAAACTATGTTACTCTCTTTTATATCATGAAGAGAAAATGTAGAGCTGACCTTATGGTGGCAGAAATATAGATTTTTTTTCTAACTTAATAAATAGCAGTGGCCTGCTGGTGAATTGACCATTACAGGCTTATGCATTAATTCAAACCTGCAAACATGATTTAAAGTGTATTGCAGATCCCTAAAATTTCAACAATATAAAAAAATAAGGTTTTGCAGTTTTATGTTGGCCATGTTTCAAAAAATGTCTTCAAATGAAAACGTGTAAGTTTCTGAGACATTTCCATAGGATGAGAGTGAGGAACAGAATGAGTATAACAGCCTTAAAGCTGTTTTAGTGGCAATAAAATAGGAAAACATTATTTTAAGGGGTTGTAATGTGCAAGAAGTGCTAAAAATATATATTATTTTACATGTTCCCAGTCCTAATTGCAGCTCAATAATCATGCCATTCTTTGACATTTTAATTTCTAAGAGGCTTATGCTTGATCCACGTTGTATTGGTGACTTTCTTTAGTCACATTTAAGGGGAAACGCCTTCGAGCAGCTATTCATTTGTAGTTCATATTTTGGGGGGGCCTATGCTTATTTGTTGGCTTTTTTCACAGGTCCTCAGCTTGATGTTGACCTGAATCTTAACAGGATGTAGTCAACTCAGGGTCAGCTGACAGATGACCTCAACAGATCTGACACTGAGACCCATGCTCGGCTTTAAGCTAGCCTTCTCCTCACTGGCTCATACTCGTGTTCTTAGCCATGGTCAGATGTACTTTCATATCTTTTACAGAAAACTGCTGCTTTGTCAGCATTGCACCTATCACAAAGCCATTAACACTGGGTAGTACTGTCACAGTTTGGCTTTACTCTTCTGTTCGTGAGACCCCGCTGCTAATGCCCACTGCCTTCCTCATAACTGTACCGCTGATGCATTACCCTCAACAGGTGCTCTTTTCTGAAAGGATCACATAGGTATATTTAGATTTTGAAACTTGAGAGCAGCGGCCTGTGATTGGCTGCGTCAGCCACATGATAACCTGGGTAGAAGCCGCAGCTGTGTGCTGTCGCCCAGCGTTTCTCTGGAGGGAAGCTGGGGAGGCTTTGGTGGCTTGGGAGACCATTAAACTTTAACATAACTGGTAAGCAAAGAAAAGGATAAAAACCAACAAATACCCGTGTTGTCTGCACCCCGCATGGCTTTCCATCTGCTTGGACGTCCAATATTTCCATCCTCTGCTGCTATCTGGATCCAGGAGAAGCCTGCTGAGGAATAAGGAGTGTGAACAGTCTTTTACACATTGAAGGAGTAACCAAGCAATCCAGAACTGCAAGACTCAAGTAACCTCAGACAAGGCCCTCCTTCGGATGTATCAGAAATTTCTGCAGGATCATTTTGTTCTCTTTCCAAAGTCTCAGAACCTTTCTGGCTTTTTCATCCTTCTGCATCAATGATTCTACCTCTTTTAGTTGTTTTAGAGAGAAAATATATGTATATTAATTTAAAGAGAGGGCAACCACGTACTAAAAAAGGTAGTTAGTATGCAATCCTATATTTAACCTGCAGCCTCAGAAGGTATTGCATCCCCATTTGCTAAACAGAGTAAGCCAATCAGGCTGTGGCATTAGCTTACATGTCAAATAGCTGGAGCACTGTTGGACAGCTGTCGCCAACCTTCAGCCAGGAGGCACAGCTCTTTGAACTGTGTTGTGGCACTAAGTGAGGAGGGGTGGCTGTCACATATTCAAAATCAGATGCCTATTAAAATTAGTCAGTGTCTCACCTGTTACAATGAACTCGGTGTATCTCTCTGTGTAATTGTTCATTTAATCCTTTGTGAGGTGTTTTACACATGTTGTTATTTTGTTTAGGAATTGGGCAAATCACAGAGTTGGCCTGTCAGTTTGAGACCCTGTTGGATGGAAAGTGAGACTTCCTTACTTTCAGAGATTACTGCGAGACTCCTTTGCTGGTATGGCAAGGACATTGTTTAGACATCAATATGCTGTTGTTGTATTTTTATAGGATGTGCTTTTGTATATTATTATCCAAAAGGGGAGGGCTGAAATATCCCTGGTGTAGTTGCCCTTTCATCTCTTGTCTGTGTCCCAATGTATGCCATTTAAAATTGTGATTTTATTTTGAAAGAATATTGCAT
>JAVDPK010000185.1:145103-155796 GCA_034780415.1 Cichlasoma orientale | reverse complement strand
AAAATTCCCAGGTTCAGAGGTACAATGTTGTACCCCACTAGGGTACAGCTGGAGCGACAAAGACTTGTACCTTTTTAAGTCCATTCCTGTCCCTCTATTTCTTAGTGTGTATTTTTAATATTTATTTCAGTTTTTTTGTGTTTTCTGATAAATCTGAAAAAAAAAAAGGTCATTATTTTAGGAAGGCCATGCACATTGCACCCATAGAAACAGGACCCCCCAGACCCCAGCCAACCCTGGGCAAGGGATAACAGTCCACCTGCTCTGGGATATTAGTAGCAACACTAAGCTGGGAGGGAGAGGCTAACAATAGGTTCGAATTACGGGGATTCCAGTCATTCCTTATGTGTTTTTATAAACATGAAAATATTATAGATAATAGTTATTTATGGAAATGTATCCCTTAATCTAAAATAATGTCTTCTAATGTTGATTGTTGTTTGTTCCTCACAGCTTAAGTACAAGGAAGATTACAATAAAAATGTGAAGGGTCAGTGGTGTGAGACTCCCTACTTCGACGTGGCTATTGCCAGGGTGGCAATGGAGAACTTCAGCGATGTAAGAGTTCACTACTTAAAGGAAAGGATTTTCATTGTTGCTTTTTGTTTGTTTGTTTCATTTTTCTGTACATAACTGTTGTGTGTTTGCTTTTCAGAGAAGATACACTCAACATTATGAGGATACAAAAGACCAAATTTATTTCATGCAAACAGAAACGCCCACTTATGAGACAAACAAGAAGGCTCGTATTGCTGCTAGTGAGGTAAGCACAAAAACACACAAACACAAAGGTATCACAGTATTTTTATAGGTCCTATCTCATGTGGAAGACACGACAGAGAGTTGACCCATGTCTCAGAGCAGCGTGTGAGTCAACAGCCGGAGTCCACTCTGACGCAGGGATGCACTGTATTCTGCCCACACTGCATGACTGAGAGATCTACATTTAGTTTACTGTCACCACACATACTCAGTTGGTAGCTTTACTAGTACGCAGTAATAATATATGAGTCTGTGTGACAAAGCTTTTCAGTTCCTTTGCACCTCATAGCCACCCACACATTCACGTAAGGCACGTAAGGCAGACATGCATCATTTTAAGAAATGATAAAGACGCTCTTCTTGGTTTGCCAACTCACTGTGCCATCATTTTGAACCTTGTGAACCTACCTCATTATCTCACTTTCCTCATACTGATCTGCTTCTGTCTTTAGGTCCAATACAAGAAGGAGTATGAGAAGACAAAAGCGCAATCTGACTACAACACGCTCCCCGCCACAGAGAATCCTCTATTGAGGCAGCTCAGATACGCTGGCACTATCCTCAGTGATGTATGTGTCTATAGATCCCTGTGCAGAAATAATATATGGTGTCTTCTGTACACATTGTTATATTAATAACTTATTAAACCTCCTCAGAGTTACTTGCAGTGTTCTCTCACACACAGTGAGTTAACTGATAAAAAGGGTTTGACGCATTTATGTTACCACCCTCTGAGTTTCTCCTGTACCACAAAAGCAGTTTATTTATGTGGCTGTTCAGTCTTTGTCTGACTAACCATAATTTTTGCTTTTTTCCTTGCAGAAAGTATATAAGGCTAACTATGAGAAATCCAGGGGTTTCAGCATCAACTACTGTGACACACCCAAGTTTCAGATGGACTCAGTAATTAAGCAGTTCAGTGATGTAAGAAAGCCCAATGAGTTAAAATGCTTTCTTTAATTATGAACCAGTTATGTTTCCCTTTTAATACGTGCATTGTGATTCCTGTTTTTAGGCACATTACAAAGATAAGTATGAAAATGAGGTGAAGGGCCACTACATTGGCAGCTATGAGGACCTTTATATGCTTCACTGCCAGAAAGTAGAGGAAATGAAGAGCGAGGTTTGTGCATTTCCTTTGGTTTTCCAAATTATTATGTCTTTGCTCACAGTATAATATTTGCTTTTTGTATTTCACAGCACCAATATAAAGCTGATTATGAAGACATTAAAACCAGATGCTTCTTTCCTCAAACAATGACGCCTGAATACGAAGCAGCGAAGAAGCTTCAGCACTGCAGTGATGTGAGCCGTCACAGCTTATAAGATATCTCTTTGCAGTAAAATGGATCCAGAATTGTTTTATTTCTGTGACAATTATTATTTTTGTTGTGATGCTTTGGCTTTCAGAAAGTTTACCGGCAACATCCAGACACAGTGAAATTTACACAAGTGGTGGATTCCCCGGTTCTGGTTCAAGCCGCCATCAACGCCAAACAGCTAAGTGATGTATGTACCATCTTTGGACCACTTCATCTTGGTGCTAATACAGCAAACTTTAGAGTTTAAACTGGTGCAGTGTATCTCATAAACTCCCATTTTTTTCCACATCCATTAATTGCCTAAAATTGTTGCAATCACCAGCTAGTGTCGAACCACTTCTCCTAGATATGCAGATCACCTTTAAATTTGCTCAATCATCCGTGAAGCCCAGATGTCTTTCTATGGGCACCATGGAAACTGGAGAGCCATTTCTGCTGTAGTATAAATAGAAACAAGCATTCAGTTGGCCCAGAATAAACCCTGTGATCAGACAGGGGCTGGGGAGGTAGAGAAAGGAACAGTCAATATCTCTGAGTCCTGATAGCACACTACTGCCCTCCAGTGACAGAAAATCAGAAAATCTCGATCCTCCCCTGAGCCATGTTTTTTTATGTGAGATAATTTTTTTTTATCACTTTGTTCTTCTACAGCTAAACTACAAGGCAAAGTATGAGGAAACAAAGATGAAGAATAGTCTGCCCTCAGATTATCCCTTTTTCATCCAGTCCAGAGTTAACGCCTTTAACCTCAGTGATGTAAGTAACTGCTGATTTTTGCTGGCCTCTAAAATGTAATTGGTCCCAGCTTTGATTTGCCATGGGTTTTAATTTCCTGAATGGCATATTTTCTCCTTGCAGAACTGTTATAAGTATGATTGGGAGAAAAGCAAAGCGAAAAAGTTTGAAATCAAGGGCGACGCTATCTCAATCCTTGCTGCCCGTGCTCACACAAACATCGTCAGCGACGTAAGTATGCTACAGTATCAGCCTTTGTGTTTGTATTTCTTTGCTTTAAGAGATAAATTAGGTACCTTTTATACATGCTAATGCACAATAATCTTTGTTCATAATACTAGGTTAAATATAAAAAGGAGTTTGAGAAGAACAAGGGAAAGATGGTTGGAGCCCTCAGCATCAATGACGATCCAAAGATGTTGCACTCTGTCCATGTGGCCAAAATCCAGAGTGATGTAAGTTTTTAGCTTTTATCATATTTTGCTAAATACTAATTTATGAGAGTTAAAAAGAAGGACACTTGATCTGTGTTTTACTAATATTTCCACAGCGTGAATACAAAAAAGGCTATGAAAAGCTAAAGACCAAGTACCATACACCACTGGATATGATGTCAGTCACCTTGGCTAAGAAATCCCAGGCGATTTCCAGCATGACCGGTTACAGGAGCATCAGCGCCAACTACTTCCTTCCCCACGACAGTGTTCTGCTCGATCTGGCCAAGAAAGCCAACGTCATCCAGAGTGATGTGAGTACAAACAGACTTTATAAACTCTGATTGATAACCGTTAAAAGTTTTGCTTTTAATAATAATAATATAAAAATGTGTATTAATGTGTTATTATGGGGTTATATATTCACCACCATTTGTTTTGCTTCTATTTGTGTGTTTCTCTGTGTCAAAGAATGAGTACAAGGCTGACTACAACAACTATACCAAAGGTACCCCATGGATCCCCTATGGCTCCATAGAAGTGGAAAAGGCTAAGAAAGCTGCTGAGATCCTTAATGAGGTATGTGTGAATCAGGGCTGCTGCCTTCTTTAAAACTGCTCTCTTGGTAATTACAGAAATGGCATATTTCAGAGCTGATATATGTCACTTACATAATATGTTAATTCGTTTACTTATTTACTTATTCCCTTCAGAAAAAATACAGAACACACCCAGACAAGATCCCGTTCACATCTATTGATGACCACCCCATCATGATGCAGGCCAAAGTCAACCAGCTTCAGAGGAGTGATGTGAGTTCACTACCACTGTTCACTTTTCCAAGATCACTTCACTTGTTTTTGCTCTTACTTTCATTTAATTACAGTGCGTACGATCTCTGCCCTGTGACTCCTTTTTTTTTTCTTTTTTCTTTATAGCTGTTCTACAAGCGAGGCCTAGAAGAGATCCATCAGAAGTACTCTCTGCCACCTGATGTCCCAGAGTTCCTTCAGGCCAAGTGCAATGCCTACAACATCAGCAAGGTGATGAACACACGTAAAGAGACTGAAAGAAAGCATGTTCTGATTTAAATAAAACATTTTTCATAGCTGGCTTTTAATACAGTAATTTTGGGTACATTTAAATAGGTGTGACAGTGTGTGTTCATGTTTGTGTAAATCTCTAATGGATACATTCTCTAAATAAGGGTTTATATGTTTTGTTGTTGTTCATTTGTGTGATTTCAGAATTACTACAAGCTTGCTTGGCAGGAGCTGATTGCTAAGGGTTATGACCTGAAGCCTGACGCCATCCCTATTATCGCTGCCAAAGCGGCCAGACATGCTGCCAGTGATGTAAGTTTTCTGAAGGACTGAAGAGGCATTTTACCAAATCTACTGTACTTTTTACAGTCAAAAGTTTTGACTGGTACTGTACATAATTGTTACAAGAATGCTAAATAACTAGAGATGCTATATGCACTCCTAGGTCCAGTACAAAAAGGCTTACCAGAAGGCGAGAGGCCACCACGTTGGCTTCCGTAGCCTCCAGGATGATCCTCTGTTGGTTCACTACATGCAAGTGGCTAAGATGCAGAGTGACAAGAACTACAAGAAGGACTACCACAAGGCCAAGCTGAAGTATCACACCCCGGTGGACATGCTGAGTGTGGTTCACGCTAAACATGCCTCAGCAGTGCAGACTTTCACTGGCTACAAGCAGCAGCACCATAAATACTTTCTGCTGCCTGATGCTATGGGTCTCGAACTCGCTCGCAACATGAACTACAATGCCAGTGATGTATGTTGAAACTGAATGTTTGTGACTTATTGATACTATATTCATCATGGTTTGTCTAAAAATGGTATTTGGTCTGATAATACTTTTTTTTTTTTTCCATTTTCCAGCACAACTATAAGATGGATTATGAGACATCAGTCAAGGGAACTGGCTGGGTTCCAATTGGTTCCTTGGATGTTGAAAAAGCCAAGACAGCGGCAGCGGCTCTAGAAGAGAGAAAGTACCGGCAGCGCCCCGACACCATCAAGTTCACCAGTCTCACTGACTCCATGAGCATGGAGCTGGCCAAGACCAATGCCAAGATCATGAATGTGGTGAGAAGGACGAAACAAAATAATGATTTATGCCAGCATATATCTAAGCGCTAGTTCGTGAATTCCTTTTCAGAGAAGAACTAAATCCATGCCTTCACTGTAATTATGCAGAAAGACTACAAAGCCAGTGGAGAGAAGTTCATGCACACTTACCACCTCCCCCCTGATGCCCCTCAATTTCTGCAAGCCAGATACAACGCTGCCAACATCAGCCAGGTTGGTTTCAGATTCATGTATTACGGTTTCTTTTATGCACACTTGAAACATATGTAGACGTTAATATATTTTTTTAACATAATTGACTTTGTGTTTAGAACTATTACACTTATTCTCACCGCCAAGATCTGCTCAAAGGACATCATATGAAAGAAGACGCCATTCCCATTGTAGCAGCCAAGAGTTCAAGAAACATTGCCAGTAATGTAAGTTGTAAAGATACTTTTCATAATAATTTTAAACTATTAGTACTTTTAATAATATTACTTATAATACATTTTTATTTATACAGTACAAGTATAAGCTGGCTTATGAGAAGGCAAAGGGCCAACACGTTGGCTTCCGCAGCCTTCAGGATGATCCTCTGCTGGTTCACTACATGCAAGTGGCTAAGATGCAGAGTGACAAGAACTACAAGAAGGACTACCAGAAGGCCAAGCTGAAGTATCACACCCCGGTGGACATGCTGAGTGTGCTGCACGCCAAGCAGGCTTCTGCTGTTCAGACTATGACTGGATACAAGAAGATCCCTCACAGCTTTTTGCTTCTTCCTGACAACCTGCACTTGCAGCTGTGTCGCAACATGATGGAGATTCAGAGTGATGTGTGTATTCTTTTTTCACCTTTATATTTCTAAACATTGGTGTAATGCAATATAAACATATATTTAAATTTTGATTTTCTCTAAATGCCCACAGAATGTCTACAAGTCAGATTACAACAACTACTCTAAAGGTATCGGGTGGGTGCCTATTGGTTCTCTGGATGTTGAAAAAGCCAAAACTGCTAGAGCTGCGCTGGATGAAAGAAAATACCGCCAGCATCCCAGTAATTTCCATTTTACAAGCAAGATTGATGCCATGAACATGACTCTGGCTATGAGCAACACTAAACAGATGAACATAGTAAGAATGCTTTTTCTTAAAAGGAGACGCTGTGTTTTTATACTGTCGTAATAATATTATTGCTTACATAAAAATATTTTTAAAATTTGCTGGGTTTTTTTTTTTCTCTTCTGACTAGACTGCATACAAAGCTTCTGGGGAGAAGTTCATGCACACCTACCATCTGCCACCTGACAGCCCTGAGTTCCTCCAGGCTAAGTTTAATGCCCAGACTGTTAGCGAGGTTAGAGCACAGAATATTTTATTGAAGTCAAATCAATATGAATTTCCTGAAATTCCAAGTGTGTATGAGCATAATCGTTGTAACACTTTGCTGTTTATTCACAGAGTCACTACAAGCACAAGTGGCTAGAAGACATTGCCAAGGGATATGACATGAAGCCTGATGCTATTTCCGTTGTGCATGCCAAGCATGGCAGGCACATTGCCAGCAATGTATGTAATAAATGTATCAAATAAATTTAACTAATGTAAAAAAAAAACAAAAAACGAATTAATCTACACATAACTTTGTTATTTTCCTATTTTTTTTTAGGTCCAGTACAAAAAAGATTATGAGAAGGCGAGAGGTCATCATGTTGGCTTCCGCAGCCTCCAGGATGATCCCCTGCTGGTTCACTACATGGAGGTGGCTAGAATGCAGAGTGACAAGAACTACAAGAAGGACTACCACAAGGCCAAGCTGAAGTATCACACCCCGGTGGACATGCTGAGTGTGGTCCAAGCCAAGCAGGCTTCTGCCGTTCAGACTATGGCTGGATACAAGAAGATCCCTCACAGCTACTTGCTTCTTCCTGACAACCTGCACCTGCGGCTGTGTCGAACCATGAACACCCAGACAAGTGATGTGAGTAGCAGCGATAGTCATTTGGGTGCCTTTTTTTTGTTTGTTTGTTTTTTAAAGACTCAAAACCAGGTTTAAAATGCAAAAGGTCATTAATCTTTACATTAGAACCGATTTGTATCATGATTTCATTGTGATCTATTTTTTTTTCCAGAATGACTACAAATCTGACTATAATAACTATGTCAAAGGCATTGGATGGGTCCCTATTGGCTCACTTGGAGTTGAAACTGCCAAAGTTGGTGGTGAGATTCAGAGTGAAAAGAGGTACCGCACTCATCCATCAAAATTCAAGTTTAGCAAACTCATGGACTCCATGGACTTGGCTCTGGCTACTGCCAACAACAAGATCATGAACAAGGTGCAGCATGTTCAGATGTAATGTGTAGGGGCACAAAATAGAAATCACAGTCTTCACATAAGCATCATAATTTACTTGTTTTTTTGATTTCCAACTTGCAGAAAGCATACACTGCAGCCTGGGAGAAGGACAAAGTGACCACCCACGTCATGCCAGATGCTCCAGATGTTCTGCTGGCAAAGGCTAATGCTCTGAACATGAGCAATGTAAGGCATTACAAATTATCTTTGTTCTTATTTATTCTATTATTTATATTGTTTGGTATCTATAGCTCACCTATATTATGTCAGTCATAACTATATAATATTGTATGATTGTTATCTGTATAGTGAAATTTCTGTCACCGTCCTCACAGAAACTTTACAAAGCTGGTTTGGTGGAGATGGCCAATAAAGGCTACAACCTCAAAGCAGACGCTATCCCCATTTTGGCTGCCAAGGCTGGCACCAGGATTGCCAGTAATGTAAGTACAAGATAAAGTTATATAGCAGATCAAGAAGTTCATTTCCTACAACCCATCACACATACTAAGTGAGTATGTATTTATTATTACAGTACAAGTACAAATTGGCCTATGAGAAGGCGAAAGGTCATCACGTTGGCTTCCGTAGCCTCCGGGATGATCCTCTGCTGGTTCACTACATGGAGGTGGCCAAAATACAGAGTGACAGGAACTACAAGAAGGACTACCACAAGGCCAAGCTGAAGTATCACACCCCAGTGGACATGCTGAGTGTGGTTCACGCCAAGCAGGCTTCTGCTGCTCAGACTATGGCTGGATACAGACAGATTCAGCACAGCAATGCTCTCATGCCTGATGCCATGAACCTGGAACTGGCTCGTAACATGCAGCTCATCGCCAGTGATGTATGTAAAAATGTTTGAACAAATAGCAGTTTTGCACAGTTGTTATCAATACTATATGTAGCTGTGCTGCAGTGTGAAAGAAACACTTGTGCATTTCCTGCAGAACCAGTACAAGAGCGATTATGAGCAGTACGTAAAAGGAATAGGATGGGTCCCTATTGGCTCACTTGCAGTTGAGACAGCTAAAGTTGGCGGTCAAATTCTGAGTGAAAAGAAGTATCGCTCTCATCCATCCAACTACAAGTACAGCAAGCTGATGGACTCCATGGACTTGACTCTGGCTACTGCCAACAATAAGATCATGAACAAGGTGCAATCTTTTAACTGTAACTGAAGAACAGAGCCACAAAATATTGTTTAAAAACATTATTCATACCCGTCACAATTGATTTATTTTTCTAATGTCTTTACTTGCAGAAAGCATACACTGCAGCGTGGGAAAAGGACAAACTGGCTGTTCATGTCATGCCAGACGCTCCTGAGATTCTCCTGGCAAAGGCTAATGCCCTCAACATGAGCAATGTAGGGGGAATCTATTGAAATGTTTTATTTAGTACATTGTTATTATTGCATATCACTTATCTTAATTTTATGTCTTTTCAGAAACTTTACAAAGCTGGTTTGGTGGAGATGGCCAATAAAGGCTACAACCTCAAAGCAGACGCTATCCCCATTTTGGCTGCCAAGGCTGGCACCAGGATTGCCAGTAATGTAAGTACAAGATAAAGTTATATAGCAGATCAAGAAGTTCATTTCCTACAACCCATCACACATACTAAGTGAGTATGTATTTATTATTACAGTACAAGTACAAATTGGCCTATGAGAAGGCGAAAGGTCATCACGTTGGCTTCCGTAGCCTCCGGGATGATCCTCTGCTGGTTCACTACATGGAGGTGGCCAAAATACAGAGTGACAGGAACTACAAGAAGGACTACCACAAGGCCAAGCTGAAGTATCACACCCCAGTGGACATGCTGAGTGTGGTTCACGCCAAGCAGGCTTCTGCTGCTCAGACTATGGCTGGATACAGACAGATTCAGCACAGCAATGCTCTCATGCCTGATGCCATGAACCTGGAACTGGCTCGTAACATGCAGTTCATCGCCAGTGATGTATGTAAAATGTTTGAACAAATAACAGTTTTGCACAGTTGTTACCAATACTGTATGTAGCTGTGCTGCAGTGTGAAAGAAACACTTGTGCATTTCCTGCAGAACCAGTACAAGAGTGATTATGAGCAGTACGTAAAAGGAATAGGATGGGTCCCTATTGGCTCGCTGGATGTTGAGAAAGCAAAAGCAGCAGGGAAGGCCCTCAGTGAGAAGCTATACCGTCAGCATCCTACCAAGTTCACTTTCACCAAAGACATGCACTCTATGGACCTGACCCTGGCCGCTGCCAACAACCAGATTATGGATAAGGTACTGAAGAGCACTTGTCATGAATTTGACTGAAAAGTATTTTCTGTTTGTGTCTGTGAAATTCAACCAACATGTTCATTTTGGGGTTTTTTTAGCAATCCTACATCAAAGCCTGGGAAAAAGACAAGACTTCAATCCATGTCATGCCTGATGCAATGGGCATTGTTCTGGCTAGAGAAAACAGGAAAAACTACAGTGAGGTATGGCATCATATGCTAATTTTTCAACATTTTTTTCCTGTCAGACATGATATGAGCAAGTTAGGACAACAATTACACTAATAGTATTAGTATGTTCATTTGAAGGTAGCGATGGTTTCCTTTGTAAAACTTTACATTCTTTCTTGCTACAGAAACTGTACAAGCTTGATAATGAGCTAGCCAAGAAGAAGGGCCATAATGTTCGTGGTGACGCCATTGCAGTCCGAGCTGCCAAAGCCTCCACTGTAATTGCTAGTGATGTAAGTGTCAGTTTATATTTCTTCATTGTTCTACCTTCTGTAAATATTTATTATAATATATTGTTTTGTGATTAAATCTCTCAATATTGCTTTTTTTTTTTTCTTTTAGTACAAATACAAGACAGGATACCGTAAGCAGGTCGGTCACCACATCGGTGCTCTCAGCATCCAGGACGACCCTCTGCTCATGCTGGCTCTGAACTCAGCCAAGATCGCCAGTGATGCTCTGTACAAGAAGGACTTCAACAA
>JAVDPK010000185.1:98295-141737 GCA_034780415.1 Cichlasoma orientale | reverse complement strand
CTTCCAGGGACATTGCCAGCGATGTGCGTGTTTCACTTTAATTATTTAAATGAAAAGTGTAATAATTTTACAATTATAATACCTTTGATATTGGACTCTATAAAACTGTTTAAAGGCACTTATAATATTATTTTATTTTTTATCCAGTACAAGTACAAGACAGGATACCGTAAGCAGGTCGGTCACCACATCGGTGCTCGCAGCGTCCACGACGACCCTCTGCTCATGCTGGCTCTGAACTCAGCCAAGATCGCCAGTGATGCTCTGTACAAGAAGGACTTCAACAAGTCCAAGACCAGGTTCCACCTGCCAGTGGACATGCTCAATCTGGAACTGGCCAAGAAATGCCAGATCCAAGTCAACGACTTCAACTACAGAACTCACCTGCACCAGTGGACGTGCCTGCCAGACTCCAATGATGTGGTCCAGGCCAGACATGCATATGACCTACAGAGTGATGTAAGAATAGCTTTCATGATTGTTAATGATGATCTTTCATTCTATGTTTGTGCTGTGAACTACATCACAAATCGAATTCTGTTCTGTTGTGAATCCCAGGCTGTTTACAAGGCTGATCTGAAGTGGCTCCAGGGCCTGGGTTGGGTCCCCATTGGCTCGCTTGATGTGGAGAAAGCTAAGAAGTCTGCAGAGATTTTGAGTGAAAGAAAGTACCGCCAGCACCCCAGCAAGGTTCACTTCACGAGCCCAGTAGATGCCATGAACCTCGTCCTGGCAAAGAATAATGCCTCGACCATGAACAAGGTAGAATTCATCATTGTATAGACTTAAAAGGCCACGTTTCTCTGGTAACCATTTTTTTCAGCAGCATTAATTCACTCTGCATTTTTTGTGTGTTTTCCAGCGCCTCTACATTGAAGCATGGGAGAAGGACAAGACCAAGCTGCATATTAATCCTGACACTCCTGAGATCCTCCTCTCTCAACAAAATGCCGTCAACATGAGCAAAGTTAATATCATTTCTTTTATAAACCATTAGAGTGTTATTTAATGTTTTATCTCAGCTTTGTCTGTACTAGAGTAGTTTCAAAATACTTTAACTGCTTAAAGTAATTTCCTAAAGATTTGGAAAACACCTGCTGACAGTTATGTGCTTATTTAGACATTAGGCCTCATTCAGAGCGCACTGTCTTGAGTTATTAGAAGGTTGATATCCTTAAATAAGATTCTATGAATATGGTCCTTTAAACAGGACCCTACTGCAAACCTTATCACCCTATAACTAGGTGCCAGCAGCAGAGCATTGTTTATTAAATAACTTAAAAGTATTCACACATCTTATTTTGCAGAAACTATACAGACAAGGATACGAAGAAACCATCAAGAAGGGCTATTTCCTTCCTGTCGATGCAGTCTCTGTAAAGGCTGCTAAGGCCTCCAGGGAAATCATCAGTGACGTAAGTGGTTGTACTGTACCATGTGTCTGTTCTGACACACTAACATAATTTAAGTAACGTTTTAGTTAAAACATTATTTTTGGCTGATTTCATCCAGTACAAGTACAAGACAGGATACCGTAAGCAGGTTGGGCACCACATCGGTGCTCGCAGCGTCCAGGACGACCCCCTGATCATGCTGGCTCTGAACTCAGCCAAGATCGCCAGTGATGCTCTGTACAAGAAGGACTTCAACAAGTCCAAGACCAAGTTCAACCTGCCAGTGGACATGCTCAATCTGGAACTGGCCAAGAAATGCCAGATCCAAGTCAACGACTTCAACTACAGAACTCACCTGCACCAGTGGACGTGCCTGCCAGACTCCAATGATGTGGTCCAGGCTAGAAAAGCCTACAATCTCCAGAGTGATGTAAGTCCTTTTGTGACACAGTCAATGAAACATGCCAGTATTCATGTGTTCTGACATTCTAATACAAGTATGCTTTTCTGGCTAGGCTGTATACAAAGCTGATTTGGATGAGGTTGTTGGCGTTGGATGGATCCCCATCGGATCAATAGACGTGCTGAAGGCCAAGAACGCTGCAAAAATTCTCAGCGACCGTCTCTACAAGCAGAAACCAGAAACACTGAAATATAAGACAGACATGACTTCCATGCCCATGGTCTTAGCCAAAACAAATGCTGACATCATAAATAAGGTAAGGCATCTCATATTTCTAATTTAATTGATTTTCCTTTACAGTTTAGTCCTTTCTATGTTGATGACACTTTTTGTTTTATTTTCTCTTTTCTGGTTCTCACCACAGAGAAACTACATTGCTGCTTGGGAGGCTGAAAAGATTAAGACTCATGTGCCTGCTGACATCCCTGAGGTGTTGCTTTCCAGAGCGAATGCTTACAACATCAGCAAGGTACTTTTTACCTAGTTTGACTTAATCTAGTTTTCTGCATTCTCATTTTTATTGTTAATTCATCTGTTTATGTTTTTACCCCAAATTGGAGGTAGGTTCTTTTACCACAAATAAAATCAAACACATTGTGAAAAAAAATGTTATATAGGTACCCTGCAGAGTAAATGTCTTCAATAAAGGAAAATACAAATAAGTAAGTGTAAAGAAAAACAAAAAAACAATAATGCTAAGCATCTTGACAAAAGCATATTCAAGAAGTAGGACAATGACTGTAGAAATGAGGATAATAAAACCCAAGTAGATAAAATAGATTTTTTTTGTGAGCAGATAAACATATATTCCCATAAATAAATGTATATGTATATTTGGATTTCAAAGGATTCAAATATTGTCATCAAATATTTACCTGTGGTTCTTGAAAAGTTTAGCAAAATACAAATATGGCATATTGAAAGGAATAATAGTTTAGTAATAGTCTTTTCAATACATGTTCTCATGTATTCATTTGCTGTTTTTTCCCCCAGAAAATATACAAGGAAGCTGTTGAGGCTATGTTCAGAAAGGGCTATGACATTAAGCCCGATGCGGTCTCTGTTGTTGCTGCCAAACGTGCCAGAGAAATCATCAGCGATGTACGTAACATATTTTTTCTTCTCTATTATTGACTTTATTTGCTTAGATTGATCCCATTAACTATCATTTCACACTTTCTCGCCACACAGTACAAGTACAAGACAGGATACCGGAAGCAGGTCGGGCACCACATTGGGGCCCTCAGCGTCCGGGACGACCCTCTGATCGTGCTGGCTCTGAACTCGGGCAAGATCGCCAGTGATGTTCTGTACAAGAAGGACTTCAACAAGTCCAAGACCAAGTTCAACCTGCCAGTGGACATGCTCAATCTGGAACTGGCCAAGAAATGCCAGATCCAAGTCAACGACTTCAACTACAGAACTCACCTGCACAACTGGACCTGCCTGCCAGACTCCAATGATGTGGTCCAGGCCAGAAAGGCTTATAACCTACAGAGTGATGTAAATACTCATCACGTTTTGCTGAACATTGGATTCTTTTTTCTTTTCTTTTGTATTTTTTTTGTCTGTGTCTTCTGAGGCTTTTCTGTAGCTGTGACCCGCGGATATTTTTTTCCTTCTGCTTGCAGGCTGTGTACAAGGCTGACATGGAATGGATCAAGGGAGTGGGATGGGTGCCAATTGGTTCAGTTGATGTGGAAAAAGCCAAGAAAGCAGCAGAGATCCTGAGCGAGAGAAAGTATCGTCAGCATCCCAGCAACTTCAAGTTCACTGCTCAAACAACTGACATACCATATGCTCTTGCTCAGGCTAATGCCCAGGTTATGGACAAGGTAACGATAGCACATCTATTCTGTTATTATTACAGTGGGAGCAGGATCTCTAAAAATAATACATCAAATTTCTGGCAAACATATATAAGGTTCTCTTTGTGTGACACCAAAGAAAATACTGTCGGAAGTTCTTTTTATTTGGTAGGTTTTTCAGTCATTATATGCATACTAAGTATATTTATTCTGCTTTTTACAGAAAGCCTACATTGCTGCCTGGGAGAAGGATAAGACCACCATTCACGTGATGCCTGACACCCCAGAGATCCTCTTGGCCCAGCAGAATAAACTCAACACCAGTCTGGTAATGCAGTCTCTTTGTATATAGTTTTTACAACCTGTTAGTATGTTAGAAATCGCTATGTTTTGCATCTTAATAAGCTAATCGTCCTCCTCGTCATAGCTACTCCACTTTGTATTATGGTGTATAGAACATGAAACTCTAAATCATCATTCTTTCCCCCCCCAGAAATTTTATCGTGAAGGCTATAAGGAAATGATCAACAAGGGTTACTTCCTTCCCAAGGATGCAGTCTCTGTTTTAGCAGCCAAGGCTTCCAGAGACATCGTCAGTGATGTAAGTTTGTATTTCCTTATTTACATTTTGTTTTATTTTCCAGGCTCCAGACTTGTTGTTGTTGTTGTTGTTGTTTGTTTTCCCGCAGTACTGTAGTATTATTTGGAATTTCTTATGACACTGATCAAATCATTTCTATCCGGATTTTCAGTACAAATACAAGGCTGGTTTCCGCAAGCAGTGTGGCCATCACATTGGTGCTCTCAGTGTGAGGGATGATCCGCTGATTATGCTGGCCGCTCATGCAGCTAAGATCGCCAGTGACAATGTTTATAAGAAGGATTTTAACAAGACCAAGACCAAGTTCCACCTCCCAGTAGACATGCTGACAGTTGAACTGGCAAAGAAATGCCAGCAGCAAGTGAATGACTTCAACTACAGAACTTACTTACACCAGTGGACATGCCTGCCGGACTCCAGTGATGTAGTGCAGGCTAGAAAAGTCTACGATTTGCAGAGTGATGTAAGTACACACCGGATCTACCTTCATCCATTTTGAGGCAAACCATACAAGAACAAATTCCTTATTTAGTTGTGTTAAAACTGCTATTTGTTTTTTAGGCTGTGTACAAATCTGATCTGGAGTGGCTTAGAGGATGCGGCTGGTCGCCTCAGGACTGCGTAGATGTCATCAAAGTTAAGCATGCCCAGACTGTCCTCAATGAGAGGCTCTATCGCCAGCCCCCAAGTACTATCAAGTTTACCAGTGTTGTCGACCTCCCGGCTATTGTGTTGTCCAAGCAAAATGCTGACAACCTCAGTGATGTGAGTGACATCTTTCTGTAATTTCTTGTTTTTGTTTTTTTTTTTAACTTAAGTATTTTATATAAATATCTATACAAAATGAGTGTATAACATGAAGTAGTTAATGCTCTTTTTTTTCTTTCTGACAGAGGAAATATAGGGAGGTGTGGGATAAAGACAAGCTCGTCATTCACGTGCCACCTGACACCCCGACCTTTGAACTCGCCAAGGCCAATGCTGTTAACATCAGCAATGTAGGTTTGCATTTACTGTACCAGTGTTTATAACTTGATGTAAATGTTCCAAGTGTAGATGCATTCTTCATTTGTTGATTTTTTTTTATTGCATTTCTTGTGCCATGCAGAAACTGTACACAAAGGCATGGGATGACCAGAAGGCAAAAGCATACCATGTCAAGGAAGATGCTATCTCTGTGCTGAAGGCTAGAGCTTCCAGAGATATCGTCAGTGATGTAAGTTAAAAGAAATCAGGCATTAAGAAATGATCTACTTGCTGAATTTTGATAAACCTTTCCTTTCTCTCCTTTAGTACAAGTACAAGACAGGATACCGTAGGCAGGTGGGCCACCACATCGGTGCTCGCAGCGTCCAGGACGACCCCCTGATCGTGCTGGCTCTGAACTCAGCCAAGATCGCCAGTGATGTTCTGTACAAGAAGGACTTCAACAAGTCCAAGACCAAGTTCCACCTGCCAGTGGACATGCTCAATCTGGAACTGGCCAAGAAATGCCAGATCCAAGTCAACGACTTCAACTACAGAACTCACCTGCACCAGTGGACGTGCCTGCCAGACTCCAATGATGTGGTCCAGGCCAGAAAGGCCTATGATCTCCAGAGTGATGTAAGTTTATAGTTGTGCACATGGGTAGTGCACTACCAGTCAAAAGTCTCAGTGTAGTCAGAAATTAACAGAAAATAAAGATTCATAAAATGTACATTTTGGACTAATTCACATCTTTTACTTTCTATTTTTCACAATGGATATAAAACGTTTTTGGATGTTTTTTCCCAATACTGTTATAAAAGTTTATACAAATATGCTAAACTTGTAGAATGCTTTGTTTTTGTTTAGTTTTTTTTTTAAGACAACCATATGGCTCTTTTTTCAGAATTTTAGACATCACCTTCTTGTTTTTCAGATGAAACCCTGACCAATCAATCTTTGTTATTGGCTTCTTGGTCACCATTCTTATAGAAATGTATAGTACTAATAATAATACACCAGAGGATGCAGTTACCATGTTTCAAATGTTTCCTCAGGCTGTGTACAAAGCTGATATGGAGTGGCTACGTGGATGTGGGTGGATGCCACATGAGTGTGTAGATGTGGTAAAGGTGAAGCATGCACAGAAGATCCTGGCTGAAGTAAGTAACACTTACAAATATAAAACCTTTTGAATGCATTAATAAAAAGTGTATGTATATGCTCACTAAATACTTTTTCTTACATTTCTTTCTCGTATAGAGAGGCTATCGGGTCAAGTTGGATCAGCAGCAATTCATGGTTCCAGCTGACAGAGTTGACTTGGTCCGTGCCAGGAATGCCGCTGAAGTCCTCAATGAGGTGGGGATGATTGCCTGCTATTAAAATGCCATTTGGTGAAGTTTTGACATTCTTTTTTAAATGTGAATCTCTCACTCTCCTCAGGCCAAATATCGTGAAGCCTGGCACCAGGACAAGACCAAGTACTCACTGGTGGACACGCCAGTTCTAGCCACAGCGAGAGAAGTGGCAAAGAACATTCACCCGGTAAGGCTGGTTTCTTATATGAGGTATTTCCTGCATATTTCAATTTAACAATGGTCTGCATTGTACAAACCCCAGTCTTCTTATTAGCAGAATAACTGATATTTTATGAGAAGCCTATAATAGCTTTCCATCTTTTGTAGAAACTGTACACCAAAGAATGGGATAAGGTCAAAGCTACAGGGTATTTCATGCCTCCAGATGCTGTACCAATCAAGCAGTGCATCCAGACAAGTAAAGTGCAAAGCCATGTAAGTGGTAGGATAAAGTATAATCAAGTTTGATTTAACCGAGAACCCAATAATGTGGCAAAATTAACAGGATTTTTGCTTTTCTTGTAGCATAAATACTTAGAGGCATACCGTAAGCAGGTGGGCCACCACATCGGTGCTCGCAGCATCCAGGACGACCCCCTGCTCATGCTGGCTGTGAACTCAGCCAAGATCGCCAGTGACGCTCTGTACAAGAAGGACTTCAACAAGTCCAAGACCAAGTTCAACCTGCCAGTCGACATGCTGCAGTTTGAACTGGCCAAGAAATGCCAGATGCAGGTCAACGATGACCTCTACAGAACTCGCCTGCACCAGTGGACCTGTATGCCAGACTCCAACGATGTTATCCAGGCTCGCAAAGCCTATGATCTGCAAAGCGATGTGAGCCAGCACATTTGTACTTATTAATCACGTTCACATAATAATCTTACAACAACTTGTCTTGACTTCCTAACATGCGTCTTACTTCCAATCCCCAGCACGTGTACAAGGCTGATCTGGAATGGCTCCGAGGCTGCGGCTGGGTAGCAGCTGACTCTGTTGATCACGTCAAGGTCAAGAAGGCCCAGGAGATTCTCAATGAGGTACGCTTACTTCATTACAGTACATTCAGACTCATTTTTTTTAGCTGTTTTTTCTTTATTTACATTTTGTCCATTTTAGTTTTCAGACATTGTGTCTTACCTCGATGCTCTGTTTTACTTACAGAGACATTACAAGAAGAATGCCAAAGAAGCCTTTGGAAAATTCACCCTGGTTGTGGACCGGCCTGAGATAGTCTTGGCAAAGATCAATGCTGCCAACCTGAGTGATGTATGCAAATATCTAATATGTAAAATCCTGAATCTCAACTGGAATAGTGATGAGCAATAATTTAAAAAAGTCTTTTTTTTTTTCTTTGAATAGCTGAAGTACAAGGAGACTTTCAATGCAGAAAAGGGTCATTATATTGGCTCAGATGATACTCCTCAACTGGCCCATAGCAGGGAGATGGCTAAGAACATCAGTGAGGTAATGTAAAATAATCATCAAATCCTTTCTTCATTTATAATTTATTTCTTATAAGTTTGTTGTTGTATATACATATTGTATCAGGCTTTTCTTAACCTTTGTGTGTAACTTCCATGGTCTCAGAAACTCTACAAGTCACAATGGGACGATTCTAAGGCTACAAGCTACCAGCTGAACCATGAATACATCCCACTGCTCAGCTGCAGGAAGAGCAGGGACATTGCTAGTGATGTGAGTATCTTATATTTCTTTAAAGCAGTGATAAGATTACAACGAATTACATCCCATATTTTATTCTTGTATTATTGAGATATTTACTATTCTGGATCCTATTAGGTCAAGTACAAGGATACCCATGAAAAGGCCAAAGGTCACTACATGGCTGGAACCCTGGTGGACTTCCCTGAAGTGGTGCGCTGTGGACAACAGGAAAAGGGCAAGCCACTGGTAAGAGATAAAAAAAACAATATAGTATAAAGGCTCTGGAGACAGAGTTAGAGAGGCAAGGCTGAGATGGTTTGGACATGTGCAGAGGAGGGATATTGGATATCTTAGACAGGGTGGATAGGGTGAGATGGAGTCAGATGACCTGCTGTGGTGATATCTAAAGGGAGCAGCTGAAAAAAGAAGATGACTAATATAATATGTTAGATGCCACTCAATACTGTATGTGCCACAAAGTATAAAGAATCTATAAGTCTGGATGTAAGAGAACGATCATTTGCGCTCAGAATATCTTCAGTATCATAGGCTGCATATTAGAATTCAGAAGAGGGTATTTGTTTGAATTAGTAATGAATTATTGTTGTTTCTAACTTGTCCTGAGGTCAATAT
This sequence comes from Cichlasoma orientale, assembly GCA_034780415.1. NCBI lineage: Eukaryota > Metazoa > Chordata > Actinopteri > Cichliformes > Cichlidae > Cichlasoma > Cichlasoma orientale. Next base: position 132,843 of record JAVDPK010000185.1, on the reverse strand, counting down.
TTTTGTTTTTAAAAGTATTTTAGCGCTTTTGTGACATTTTCTCCAAATTGATCTGTTTTACATTGTTGATCAGTAACTTTCAATCATTTGCATGTCTAAACAGAGGGTCTACCAGAAAGACTACCATCACACCAAGACCAAAGTCCACATCCCGTCTGACATCATCGCTAACCAGGTAGCTAAGCGGTGCCAGGACATGCTGAGCGATGTTCTTTACCGCACCTACCTGCACCAGTGGACTTGCCATCCCGAGCAGGAGGACGCCATTCGTGCCCGCAAGACCAATGAAATCCTCAGTGATGTAGGTCCTTCTTCTGTGCACGTCTGCTGCCTGCTTTTACCTGATTGTTGTGCAAGATCCTGAACAAACTCACATCACATCAAACACTTTAAAATGAGCTATGGAGACATCATGCAAAATATTTTGTATATGGGATTTGTGGTCATTAAAATTTTATAACAACTCTTTTATTTAACCCTAGAACACTAATGAACCGTTTTGTAATACTAATAACTAATATCTGATATATTTTACATGGCAAATGGAAGTACTTTTTCTTTAATTTCCCCTTATGCAATGTCTCATAAAATTAAAAAAAGGTATCATGGGGGGACCCTATAAAAAGGCTCTAAAATTTTTGAAAAATTACAGAATTGTTAATGAAAGATCTGTCTGCAAGCAAAAATATAATGGTACCCTTTGTTTATTGTCATTTGATAGGTGTTCTATAAGGATGACCTGAACTGGATGAAGGGTATCGGTTGCTACGTTTGGGACACACCAGAGATCGTTCGTGCCAAGAAGTCCTATGAGCTGCAAAGTGATGTGAGTAAAAACGCGGGATTACTGAATTATTTTTCACAGTGTATGGTTTATAAGACTTTATGATAATTTACCCGTATAATATATTCCCATATAGCTTAAATACAGAGAGAATGCCAAGAAAGAGTTCAACAATTACTCGATTGTGACGGACACCCCATCTTATGTGACTGCTGTCCTGGGTCACACCTGGGCCAGTGAGGTGAGTGATCTGCACTTTTAAAAGAGAAAAAGTTGGTGTTTCACTTTTTAACTCATACTGGGTGGATTAAAAAACATTTGTCATTCACAGCTCAACTACAGAGAGGCCTATCATAAGGAGAAGCACATATATACCACCGTTCTGGATACCCACGATTACGCCAGATGCCTAAACTTCAAATACATCTTCAGCAACGTAAGTGGAGATATACATGTCTCTCTTCCAGTCGCTGGTGAGAAATTAAGATATCTGTAAATGAGATGTTTACGTGCAGCATGTTGATCATGTTCTCTCTTTTCTGTCCACAGAAAAACTACACTTCTGCCTGGGACAAAATCAAAGCAAAGAGTTACCAGATTCCACACGACGCAAACGCTTTACAGCACGCCAAGCAGCAGAAGATTATTCTCAGCACTGTGAGTTATTATGCAAGGATTTTCCTCACATTCAAGTTCAACCGCTGACCTTTACGAGACAACGTGAATCCTCTCTCCTATTCAGGTCAAGTACAAGGAAGACTATGAGAAGTTCAAATCTCTCTACAGTCTGCCCAAGTCACTCGAGGACGATCCTGGAACTGCTCGTTGCGTCAAAGCTGGAAAGCTGGTCCTAGATGTAAGCTCCATTTGTTTAGCCCTTTCACCTTCCACATGTCAGCAATGCTTTTCATAACCAATACAGCGGCTGCATTGTAAGATTAGCTCTATATTTCCAAACATGCGTCCCTGTATAGATTTTATCAGGCCATCTGTTTTTCCACCATTACAGCGTCTGTACAAGGAGAACTATGAGAAGACCAAGGCCAAGAACCATATACCCCCAGACATGCTGGATATCCTGTCTGCCCGCAGTACCCAGAATGCCGTCAGTGAGATCAACTACCGCAAGTACCTGCATCAGTGGATTTGCATGCCTGACATGCAGGTGTACGTCCAGGCACGCAAAGTAAACGAGCAGCTCAGCGATGTGAGTAGCAGTCCTCAGCGTTGGTATTCTGTGCTTGTTACTGCGTGTTGTTTTATCAGCTCTATCATGCTCAGTGATCTGATGCCTGTATATGTATCATTTTTGATCTTTAAGTTTACATTTTATATTTTATCTTATTTTAATGTAACTCGCCCTTTAACTGCCCTCAAAATTTTTAGTTTTTCAAATATTTTTTCGTTGTTTTTTTGTTTATAACATAGATTTCTCAAAAGATGTGAAAAGCGAGACTTTTTTGTTGTGTGTTAAATAAATCAAATAGTCACATCTTGAATCCTTATACTGAATATAAGTATCCACTGAACCAGTTTCAACCATGTTACCTCTCCCCAGATCTTCTATAAGGATGATTTGAACTACCTCAAAGGTATTGGATGCTATGCCTGGGACACACCAGAGATCCTTCGTGTCAAGCACGCCGATGGCCTTCAGAGCGAGGTTAGCCCAACCAACATATTCACTCTCCACCCTCTTCAGTGTTTTTGGCTTTTAACTTTAATTTGTCTGCTTTTGGCACACAACTTTCATCGTCTTTTCTTATGTTTCAGTTAATCCTCTTCAGATTTTTGCACCATGTAATGACTGCTATGTTTTTTTTAAATTCTAGAACAAGTACAGAGCCAAAGGTAAAGAGGCTTTCAAGGAATATTCTGTGGTGACAGAGACTCCAGTGTACGAGACAGCCAAGCAGAACGCTCAGAACCTGAGTGATGTAAGCTGTTTTGTCTTTAATTTCACTTTTTCTCCTTCATTAGCTCAGGAGTGTTAAGCTCATTCTTTGTACATTACAAACAAGAACATCTTTATTTCCTTTCTTTTCCCAGCTGCACTACCGCTACGATTACAACGCCAACATCAAGGGCACCAACACTGCTCCCGCTGTTACCGTTGAAACGGAGAGAGTCCGCCTGGCCAACTACATCCAGAGTGATGTAAGATAACATTCCTTAATAGTCAGTGTGCTTGTTTAGCAATTATGATCATATTTTGGCTAGCATCAATATTTAAAATTTTTAACAAATGATGAAAGGAAGGGGCACCCTTCACAAATACATCTTCTACTAGTGGGTACCAATTTGAATTTTATATCATTCTCCTTCATTGTGAGTCAGTGTGTTGAACTAATATTGTTCATTCAGTATGTGTATTTCTGCGTATCTGTTAGTACAGATATTATTCATGCTGAGAAAACATCTCCTCTCATCATGTCTGTTGACTCTCTTAGAACTGGTATAAGGAAGCTAACAAGAACTTCATGCCTACTGGTTACTCGCTGCCCCACGACACCCCCCTCATCAAGCAGGCTAAAATGAACAGTGTTGTCACCAGCAATGTAAGTCTTCCACAGTCTTGGACAATATCTAAGTTTTTTTTTTTTCTGCTGGTGTTTTGGTGTCACTCAGTCACACCCCTTTGCTTTTATTTGTGCAGGTGAAATACAAGGAGGCCTATGAGATGACGAAGGCTAAAGCCTACACTCTCCATCCAGAGGGTGTCAACTTTGTCGGAGCAAGGAAGGCTCACAAGATCATCAATGATGTAAGATAACACACAGCTGATATAGTTGAGACAGACCCACTGTTGTAGATAAACATTTCATTTCCTCGTGATGTGTTAAATGCTGGATAAAACAATGTTGTGTGTGTGCTTCTCGCTTCCCCAGCGTCTGTATCGTGAGCTGTACCATAAGCAAAAGGACAAGATCCACACAACCTACGACACTCCTGATATTAAACAAGTCAAGATGAACCAGGAGCACCTCAGTGACGTACGGACCCATTTACACACACATGCACATCATTCATGTTGCTTTTTTTTTTTAAAAATCATGTTGTAAGATGGAGTTCTTTTGTTCCCCTCTTAACCTAGTTGTGCTACAAAGAGAAATACTACAACAGCAGAGGCCAGCTGATATCTTTGCCCATAACGCCCGAGCTCCTGCACTGCTACAATGTCAATCAGCTCACCAGCGAGGTACGTAAAGATTAAAAACTTTGGCACAAATCTTTACAAAGTGGACTTTAAAGATTTTTGGGAAAAAAAAAAGGTTCAAATAATTTTGTGTTTTTAGCTGAAATACAAAGAAGATCTGATGTGGCTGAGAGGCATTGGCTGCTTCTTGTATGACACCCCAGAGATGGTCCATGTCCGCAACATCACCAAATTCAGGGTACGTCTTTTTGGATGGAACATACCCTTATTTTTCATTTCCAGCACATATTCAGCTTGCTTCAGTGGCATCCCCATCACTCATATAAAGTATTTTTTTTTTTTATTATTTTCTCCTCTAGGTAAACTATCCAGTGGAAGCTAAGAAGAACCTTTCTAAATTCTCTGTTGTCCTGGACACGCCCGAATATAATCGCGTGACTGAGCTGAAGACGCACATGAGCAACGTGAGTTGTTTTGCCAAACACGCTTTATCGTATTACAGCTTCATGTGATCTGGTTTCCAGACAAAAATGAAAAAATAATTCTAATTGCTTGCAGTGTATTCTCAGATTTTCCAGAAAGAAAAAAAAGAACTTTCACCTTCTTTCTTTGCAGTTGATCTACAAAGCCCAGAGCAAGGAGGAAATGGCTAAAGTCACCACCACTGCAGACTGTGTGGACATTCGAAGAGCCAAGTGGGCCCAGCAGCTGACTAACAAGGCAAGCTCTAATATCAGTATTAATAACTGAATCTGTTATATGTATGTGTCTGTGTATCTGTGATAATCGAATCAATTTTTTTTTCTTTTCCGCTGCAGTTCCAGTACGTAGATCTGGCTGCCAAACAAAGAGCTCATTTCACTCCAGAAATTGATACTCCGAATATGGGCCATGCTAGAAAAATGAAAGTGGTCTACAGTGATGTAAGTCTGCTCCTTTTTTTAAAAATGTTTTTAAAATATTATTCACCGTAAATACTTTCAGTGTATTCAGTTCGCCAAAATGATTTAACTGCAGTGATGTCACACTCCTCTGATGCTGATTTCTAACGTGTTGCCTAAATTGCTTCTTCCCTTAGAATAAATACAAAGAACAATATGAGAAGATGAAACACCGCTACACTGCCATTGCTGACACACCCCTCCTGATCCGTGCCAAGAAGTCCTACCTCCAGTCTAGTGATGTGAGTATGCTTATTTGGAAAACTAATTACCAATCAACTAACTTTCATTAGCTAATAGTAAACCTGATCTTCTGTCAACGTCTAAATATTGTTTTAATCTTGTACCACAAGTGTGAATAATGGTGACTGCTCTATTTGATGAGTATATGATGCATTTTGTTCTTCATTTTTTTCAGCTGCGTTACAAAGAAACCTTTGAGCTTTCCAAGGGCCACTACCGCACAGTCAAGGATGCTCTGAACATCACGTACCACCGCAGAGTCACTGATGACATCAGCGAGGTCAGCAACTGAAATGAGCTGGCTCATTATTGATCAGAAATGTCTTTACACGTTTACATTTAGACGACGTCAGTTCAAACACGTTTTGAGACCTTTCATCTTTCGTCCTGTTTGTATCCTCGCAGGTTAAATACAGAGAGAAGTACATTAGCACACTGGGTACCTGGAAGTCCATCCCTGATCGTCCGGAGTTCTTCTTCAGCAAAGTTGTCAGTGGGAACGTTAGCGACGTAAGTACTCGTGACTTTTACTGTGGTAAAATCTTTACAGCTGATAGAAGGGTACTCGGTAGTGCCGTTGAGACACTATGCAATTTAAATTTGAATTAAATCCCTTTTTATGTTTCTTTTTAGGTCAAGTACAAGGAGGACCTGGATTGGCTGAAGGGAATTGGCTGCTATGTGTGGGACACACCTGAGCTGATGCAGGCTGAGAGGAACAAGGCGCTGTACAGTGAGGTAAAGGATCAGTTTCATTTGAATTCGTTTTTATTTGTTTAGTGCCGATTTATAATTTGCAATATCAATAATTTGGGAAAATAATATAAAAATATTTGTTTGTTCTGTGGTAAATAAATTCTCGTGATGTCTCAAATGAATGTAACAAGTGTGCTTTCTATTATATTATATGCATCTTCTTTATCTTTATCAGTGTGCCGTATTTTCTGCATCTCCTTAATAAAGGTTTTATTGTGTGTCTACAGAGACTGTACAAATCCTCCTTTGAGAAGAACAGAGGCAACTTCAAGTATACTTGCGACACGCCGTTCTTCCAGGCCGCCAAGCAGGCCTCCATTCTCATAAACGACGTGAGTCCCTTCATTCTTTAATCTGATGCAGTACTTGAAAATTTGATTTCTTTTGCTAGCCCATTTGTTAAACAGACAGTGAAACTATTAACCACATTTCTGTTTTTCTGTGCCTCTCTATTGGACTCTCAGCGTGGAGGTAAAAGAGCGAATTCACTGTAACGTTTTCATTCTGCCTAGAGTGTTTATGACCTGCTCTTTTTATCTGTAACCTTAAAACCAAGTGTTTAAAACATGCCCCTCGCTCTTCATATTGGTCAGTTTTTGCCTTCCTGTGTTTCCCAGAATGTTTCATCACATGACAGAGGAATTGTTTTCTGGATATTTTTTTAACTACCTTCTGACACTTTGAGCAGAGAGCTTACAGAGCTCATTATGAGAAGACCAAGGATAAGTTCACCATAACTACAGATGATCCTAGATATCAGCTGGCCAGGGAGAACAGGAAGATGAGCCAGGTAACGACGACCGGCCTGCTACCTCCGGTCCGGTGCTGAAGAGCTCTGACACCGATGCATGAGGTTGTCAGCAGGACTGCTGATGGTGGCCGTCGCATGACATTGATAGATCCCCCAACTCAGAAAAGTTCTTTCCCTTTTGTATCAGTTTCTTCGTTTTTGTCCCACACAGGTTGCTGTAAAAGTGCCACTCAAACAGCAGCTGGAATGCTGAATGTTGAGTGAGCAGTGTTGTCCTTCATCTGCTCCATCAGAAAGACAGTTTAATCACTGGCTCATTGATTGATCAATCCACTGAGCAGATCATCTCAAGCTTGCTGAAGATGATCATTTCTGTCACTCTGAGGGCACAGATAAGGACAGGCAGCTCCATCGTCACACTCTGATCTCTGGAGTTCTTCTCTAGTCCTCCCTGTGTTACTGCTGTTTTTCATTTGTGTCCTCAAATGTGGCATGCTGTGTGTGTGTGTGTGTGTGTGTATATGTCATTGTGTGTGTGGACAGGTAATGTATAAATCCAGAGCAAAGGATCTACTTAAGAGTGGCTGCAATGAGCTACTCCGCCCTGACATCCTCACAGCCCTTTACCAGACCACTATGGGCAGTAAGGTAAACAACGAGAGAAGGGAACGGCGATATGTCTGATCCCTGTCCACAAACAACAACAAAATAACCCCAGCGTTTTATCTTTAAAGATTCAAGTCATAGATGGAGGTGACTTTGTTCCTCCCTGCTGTTTGTGGACAAGATCTTTTCACATAAAATCTTCATCCTGCAGAAACTCTTTCCATCCAATCATTCCATTTAAAAGTGGTTTTAACTTCCATTTAGTCCATCCTTCTTCCATGTGCTAATCCCTCCATCACTTATTTGCTTCTCTTCATGGGCCATTCATTACTGAAACTTTAACACTGCCCTAGAAGCCCAAAAGCCTTTGAGACGCTCAGTATCTAAAATCAGCCATCATTGAGTCTTCACTTGTGTGAACGCCTCATTTATTGAAGCCACACTACACTGTGCATTAGCCTCAGATCCAATATGTAAATAATAACATGAGATGGACTGTTGTATACCATAAACCGTGTGGGCACTGCAGACTCTCATTACTGAATAGTTGTAACACATGTCGCTGACATCATTGTCACCTGGACAATGCATCCTTCTGTGTGTGTGTCTTTCATCAAGCATGCTTATAAACTTTTGCATGGCATTGTTTCGCTCACTTGATGTTCTGTATTAATTTTAAGCGGTTATAACGACATGCTAGCCAACTCGTTCTGACTTTGCTCTTAAAGAACTTTCCAAGAAAAAAAAAGCAAATCATTATTTTTTCTGTAGCTTTAATATGCAATGACTTTTTTTAAGTCACACTTTTTCACTTATTTTCTTGGATAGTTTTTCTGCTACTGTAGTAGTAGTTGTTTAGAAGGTGCCGGTCATACTCATAAAGAAAAGCAAATTCATACAGCTGCAATTTTGTTGAGTGATACTGACACGTTCTCCTTGTTCTGCCAGTGGAGGTACAGAGAGCAGTATGAACGTGCCAAGGACAAGTTCACCTCTGTGCTGGAGACTCCTGAGTATGAGGCCCACAGACGCAGCAAAAAGATCAGCGATGTAAGTCTTGGGTTAGGGGTTTGCAAGGATTTCATTATTGTGTTTAGATTTTTACAGTAAGTAATTTTGTAAAAAACAGTTGAGGGTTTAATTTGTTTGAATTTAATTTATTATCTACATCCACTTAGATCATCTACAAGATGGAGTATAACAAGACCAAGGCTAAGGCATACACCTTGCCTTATGACACTCCATATCAACAGCATATGAAGAAAGTCAAGGACATCACCAGCAATGTAAGTCCCACTCAGTCTTGCTGCACTTTTAATTTTTTTTTAACACAATATGAAATATATTTTATGCGTCTTGCAGCTGAAGTACAGAGAGGTGTATGAGAAGAGCAAGGCCCAGATCAACATCGATCCTGAGGCTCATGAGATTCGTGCTGCTAAGGAGGCCTACAAGAACATCACCAATGTAAGCATCCTGAGTGCCAGTATCTTAAAATGGTACTTTTAAACCCTCAAATCCTGCTAACATACAGTATTTGATTTTTTTTTTCTTTTTTTCTATATTTTTAGCTTGACTACAAGAAGAAGTATGAAGCGACCAAGAACCAGTGGATCTGGACAGTGGACAGGCCTGACTTTGTCAATGCTGCCAAGAACTCCATGCAGCAGAGTGATGTGAGCTGGGACCTCTTATTTTAACGGGTTTCGCTTTAGCAACATGCAGCATTGTTGGTCTGTTTTTTCACCGCCATGTTTTACCAACAGGTCGAGTACAAGTATGACAAAGAGATGCTGAAGGGCTGCGTGATACCTGTAGTTGATGACAAGTTAACCTTACTGTGCATGAAGAATGCCGAAATGGCCAGTGAGGTAAGTTTCCCCATCTTTATTAGAGGGCGGACAGTGATACTTTAGAATGTGCTGGTTAATGTTCTAAACTGCTGTTTTATTCATGTGCCCCTCCAGGTGAAATATAAAGAGAAGTATGAGAAGGAAAAGGGCCACTATATCCCTGTTCTGGACACTCCTCAAATTCTCCATGCCAAGGCTGTGCGTACTCTGACCTCAGAGGTAAGAATTGTTCAGCAGAAAATTAACTGTATTGTGTACTGTATGCATACACACCCTTAAGTAAAACCTATGAATATGAATTCTAAATTGTTTATATTCTTCCTCAGAGCAAATACAAGGAGGCCAGTAAGAAGCAAATGCAGTCTGGCTCATTCACCACTCTGTCCGACACTCGTGACACTGCCCACAGCAGGGTGGTCAACAAACTTGTCAGCAGGGTACAAATGTCTTACATGTGTTTTACAAAATGAGCTCAGCCACCGTATAACCCACCGGACTTTTTGTGTGCAGCTGGCCTTGATGGTTCTGTTCTCTCTTCTTAGAATGTGTACAAAGAAAAGTTTGAGAAGGAAAAGGGCAAGTCCATATATAACCACATGATTGTGCCGCCTGATGTTCAGCATGCCATGGACGTGGCCAAGAATCAGAGCAACGTGAGTCATTTCCACAGTTGTGCTAAAACATCTTGGGGTAGTTGTGCAGCTTTTCGTGGTTTTCTTTGGGTGTGGTGGTCGGGTTTACTCTATGCAATCTCCACTTTTGTCCAACTGTACAGGTGTCCTACAAGAAAGATGCCAAAGCCAGCCTGCACTACACTACTGTAGTCGACCGTCCTGATATAAAGAAGGCTACCCAGGCTACTAAACTTATCAGTGAGGTAACTATTAAGTACACTGCTATTGACTCACTAGCTCAAAAACACAGGTATTAGCACATAAACGTGTTCCAAAGCTCAACTCCTCACAAAAGTGTATAAATCCACTACCCGTGTGCCAAATGAGAAAAAAGGAACAGTTAACAATAAAAACAAAAACGGTACCCGTCCCTGTAGTTTCTGCATGATCCCCTGATTCATGTTTGGTCTTGCGTCAATCAGATTGGCTACCGCGAGAAGGCGCGTGAAGAGGCCAGCCGTGGAGGTTCTCTGATCCACCGCCCAGACATCACTTTGGCGACTGAGGTGTCCAAGCTGACGAGCCAGGTACGCCAAAACCAAGTTAACCATCTGTTTCGTGAAGCCCCGGGCAGTCAAGTTCCTTTGCCACTAGGTCCCTGCAATTATCATCTCATAGAGAAAGCTTACTTTATTTATTTATTCATTCAGGTGGAATCTCTGAGTGGCAGCCAGCAGGAAAGATCAGCTGCCTGGATTTTAACCACCAGATCAGCTTCCACGAGCTAATATTGGCAGACTAGTGATGCTGTGGTAGATGCTTAGCAGCAGTCCCGTTGGCCTAATGATATAACTAGCAGCTCTTCCATCGCGCTTCCTCTGCCATTCTGCATTGTAATCCATGTTACTCCATGAAAGTAGATATACATGTTTAACTGCTCATAACAGTGTACATGTCCCACCCCATCCTTATACCTGTCCTACATTTCTCCTCTTCCTCCATCCTTCTATACTTTACTCTTATTCTTAATCTCTTTCCTCTCCTTTCTACTTCCATAACATCCTAGTCTGTGTTCTCATCCATCCATTTCACTGCGCTTTGTAGGTGGAGGCCAAGCCCTCCCTCCATGGAACAGCTTCCTATGATACCCCCCTGATGCGCCACATTAAGAAAATGAGTGCGGTGACTAGCGATGTAAGGACGTTTATGCACTAAAACTGACGGGCTGCTGCTACATGTCTGTCGTCTCTGTCTATCTGTCCCCTTCATGTTGACCCACAGACTGGCTGAATAAGTGATTTTTGTTATAATACGGGGCTCACTGAGCCTTTAAGATAAACATATGGAACTTTTGTGAAAATATTGATTCAAATCAAATCTTACAAAGTTCCTATGTGGTTTGCCCTCTGCTTTTTCACTTCCATAACAAGCTGTGGCTCATTGCTAAGCATAGAAAAGAGCATTACTGCATTAGCTGCACTGGCGCTAATACTGTACGTTTATTTAAACTGTCTTTTCAGATTTATCCCACTATTTCCCCCTAAGTCTCTGTGTGTTTCTTTCTGAATGTGGACCAAAGGCTTTCATAAAAAGGACATGTGTATCTCCAGTATTCAATTATACTTCATTTTGACTGAAAACCTATATGGCTGTGTAGGCCCTCTTAAATTATGGGGTAAGGTTATGATAGTGAAACATAAGTCATAATTCCTGCTAGATATACACATGTTTTTGTGGTACATCTTTTTAAAGTATTCTTGTGTCTCACCTTCTCTCTAAAGTGGTTTCATCTGTGGATTGAAGGAACCAAACCACACCTGAACTATGTCTACAACCCCACCGCCTTACCTCTTCCATATATATTTTATTATATATGAAGTTGATGTTTGTGTTTATGTGCATCACAGGATGCTTAATTTCTATCTGTTTACACTATAGTGCATCGTGTCTGGTTAGTTTGATCAACTTTAAAATAAGATATAAATGCACCAAAATGTTTTGCACTTGCACTCCAATCATACTTAACTTTACTTTTCATTGCTAATTTACTTATTTATTATCTTACTTATTTAAATCTCTGCAACTTTAAAGGCCATTTTTCCATCACATAGATGAGGAATCTGTGTCACTAATCTCTTTGTCAACACTATCAAAAAACGATAACTTGATGTTGTCCTTTAGTTGTTTCCGCTGTGACCGAGTCTTCGGCTGGTGTTGGTTTCCTCTCGCTCTCTGCATATACTAACTTTTACATGTGTCCTATGCTAATGAACAGCTGAAGTACAAGGAGAAGTTTGATAAGGAAGTGAAAGGAAAGAGACCACAGTATGACCTGAAGGAGAGTAAGATTTACAAGACTCTGAAGGATGCCAACGTGCTGGCCAGTGAGGTGGGTGCTCACACAACAGCCATCACTCCACACCATTTTTATCATAATCCAAAACACGTGTCCTTTGTCTTGTGAACACAAAATTACTACTTTTTTCTGTAGTTATCTAGTTTTGTATAGTTTGTGTAAGTGATTTATCTACAGGAGTATAGTAATATCTGATATTGCCATCTTGGGGTTGTTACTACAACACCAGGATCATCCTTTAAAAATAACTTGTTGGATTATTGTGGTGGAGGAGCTTTTTGCCTCAGGGAAAAACACAAACATGGGAGAAACCCAATCATCTTTTCTAAACCTGAGTAGATTTGCTGTCTAAATGTAGCCACATTGTAAAAACGAAATAAATAAATAAAAGGCTGAAAATGAAAAGTCAACACTGAGCTTTGGCTTCACGTGGAATACAGTCACATGTTATGTATTACCATAGTTTCTAATTGAAGTGACTACTGTACAATACACAGGTGAAGTACAAGGGTGACCTGAAGAAGATCCACAAACCTGTGACCGACATGTCCGAGTCTCTGTCCATGAAGCACAACCTGAGCACCAGCAGACTGTCCAGCGACGTAAGCTATCTGTGTGCCTTTTAACCTTTAACCCTCTCACATTCCCAGCCAGGAAGCTGCAGTGAGTCAGTTCGGTTTCGGTGCACCGTGTGCGGTTCATTGAAATGTGTCTGAACGCAGTATTTCCATCACCTCACAATAACAATCTGCAAAAATGTAGCAAACCATTGACCATCTCATAGATTTATGCACTAAGCTCCATCATAAAAGACATCCATTGTTCTCTGACCTCATCTGGTAGTGATTCTTACCCTTCTGACCTTTGACCTTTGACCCTCCCCATACAATCACCCTCTATAACCTCCACTTCTTAACTTTTTCAGTTTAATTTTCCCCCCGTAGTTCAAATAAAACTATTATTAATGTTCACTTAACACCAACCTCCTCCTAGTTGTAGATTTATAATTATTTTAACATAACTTTAAAACCCCTTTTTAATTTTTGCTGATGTTTTAATGCTACTGTGTTTCATCCTATCATAAAATATGAGGTTTTTTTTCTGATAATGATGATGGTAAACTCCAGACAGACACTCTTCTTCTCATTTGCTGTACTGAGCTGCCTTACTTTACTGGGAATTCCCCATAGTACTGCTACAAGAAGAAATTTGAGGAGAGTAAGGGTCACTACCACATGATTCCTGACACACCAGAACAGCTTCATCTCAAGGAGGCCTCTGAACTTCAAAGTAACGTAAGTGGTACAGACTTCTGGGGGCAACGAGCACTCGACCCAGTAAAAAGCACTATTGTGGGTTTTTCTTCACTCTGGCACAATACTTAGTGTGTTTATTAGTGTAAATAATATAATTTTGAGGGTCCGTGGGTCCAAAAAAGGAAGCAGAAGTAGATTTGAATTTATTGTCTTAAAGTCTTACATTCAGGAAGACATTTAAAAAATATTTTATTATTTATTTTAAATGCTCCATAATAGGGAGTTTGCCCATTCAATCTTGTAAACATTAAAATTTGTATTTTGCTCACGATATAGCATTTTATATTTGGTATTATATTTTCCTTCCAGGCATGCCTCGGCTATGCAATCATCACAGCGAAGAGCAGTGCAGGCTTTTCATTTCTGTCCTCATTTACATTAGTCACAGTGTTTTAACTCGTCTTGAATCTTACAGTGATGGATCCAGCTCACAACTTTTCACTTTGGTTTTCCTAGCATACACAAATGAATGGGAACCACACGATGTCCCATAATGTTTCTCTGCAGACGGTTGACTTTATCTTTGTGTGGGCCGTTCCAGGTGAAATACAAGGAGAAGTATGAGAAGGAGAAGGGCAAACCCATGCTGGACTTTGAGACACCCACATATGTGACCGCTAAGGAGGCTCAGCACATGCAGAGTCAGGTAAATAACTTTTGTGTTACCTCTGCAGATGCAACACATTTTCCCACTGCAGTCCACTCGTTAAATCTTTAGCGCCTCCTTGAGCTCTATATTAACCTGTATTGTGTTGCTTCTTGTTGCCCGTTGGATGTCAAGCAGTTGTTTATGTTACGCTTACAGAATGTTTCTAAGATACAGAAAATCATTTTACAGTGCCTTTAGTAACTTTATTACACCAAGACTGTAATTCAGTAGAAATGTTTTGGATTGCAGCAAATTCCCATCATTAGATCTTCTAACAAATAGAAGGCAGTGTAAAATGCGCTGAAATTAAACTCACCCAAAAGCTTCTGTATTGTTCCCTTAGTGCTAGGACAGGTTATTTTCCTGTCAGGATGCAGGAATGACAAAGTAAAGTACATGGAGACTGGATTATAGATTTTTACTGTGGTACAATATTCTAGGGGAGTTCATTTTTCACAATAAACACCTCCTGCACCCCACACATGCACTCAGACACTTTTACAGACATCAGATATACAGTTATGGGTGTCACTATGAGCAGAATGGTGCAATCAAGGATGAGGTAACTGCATTGTGAACCAGCACTGCTTGCATGTGGTTATCTGAGCTCTGTCTGTCCCCTGTGCTGTCTCTGTGACCAATAGAAAGACTATAAGAAGGACTTTGAGGAGTACATGAGGGGAAAGAACCTCTCAGGCTTGGAGGTCACCCCTGCCATGCTTCATGTCAGGCACGCCACCAAAATAGCCAGTGAGGTAACTAAAGGACAACTCATATCTGACAGTCTCTCCTGTTTACCTCACTCAAGCTTCATAATCATACTAAGACTACATCACAACCAGTCTCTCTTCCTTTTCACCACTTTTTTTTTTTTTTTGCCTTTTGTAGAATTTTTAGACCTCTTGCATGATTTCCTACACAGCCCTAAACTAATAATGATCCATCCATCCTCCAGTCACCGTGTGTCATGCAGTAAAGTACTCACATAATGTTGAATGTCTCTGTATGTATGTCCATTGACACCTTGAAGTCTTCATTTCACAGTCAGTCTCCCATCAACTTTATGTAACAACAAGACTGCATGCGTGTAATCATTTGAATGAAACAGTGTTTTGGAGGTGAAATGCTGACGTGAATTGCTATCTTGTTGTTTTCCTTGTTGTTTTGATGACGATGTTGTTTACGCTCTTTCTGATCAAATGTGTTTCAACTTGTTTTCTTATTAGGATCTTGCCAAAATCACCAATGTCTCCAGTTTTTCTCTGTAAAAATGTCACTGATTATAAGAATAACACACAAAAGAAGTGAAAAATGCCTTCTTGACTTGGAATGACTTGGTGACTTTGAGCTTTTAAAGGCAAGCAGCAGAACTTGCCTCCTGTATTGTCTGTCTGTATGCCTTGGCCTGGCCTGCCTGTGTGCCCTTCTCTGCAGTCTCTCTGTTCTTCTTCCATCCTGTAGAAAGAGTACAGGAAGGATCTAGAGGAGGGGGTGAAGGGTAAAGGTCTAACTGTACTGGAGGAAACTCCGGAGCTTTTGAGAGCAAGAAATGCCACTCAAATCCTGTGTGAGGTACGACTGACTAAGAGGTGATGCAAGCAGCATCACGCTCTCATCCAAATGACTTCCGACAATCCCGCTCTTCGTGAATCCTATCCCCTCTTAACTAAGCTTCATCATCGCACTAAAAGTGGGACTTTTGGGTTTCATTTTTTTTCTCTTATCCCTGCTTTACAACATCACTAATTTCCCACCACCCTCTTCTTTTCCCCCCTGATTTTAACAAATGTTTTCATGACCGTAACCTAACCTGTTTAATTTTGCCGTGATTTTCTCGTACGCTCATGTTGATTTGTGTATGATGAATACTACAAAAATCAACCTCAGTTATGCTCAAAGCATATCCTATCTTCTCTTGTTTTCAGGTCAAACATGTAATGATGAATATTGATTGTAAATGGTCCAGATGGTGTCAAATCTAAACATATATATATATGATTTTTTTAATTGTTTTGTTGTTGGTAGTGTTGTTTTTGATAAGATATACTCTGGGCGCTTTTGAGGTTGATTTGTGGATTGCAAAATAGATGTATAATGAATTCATGAGTCAACTGAGAGCGTAGAAATGGTCTGTTTGATGTAAATGACCAGTTTTGCTTTAATATGATGTCCCTGCTGACCGCTGCTCTCTTGGTTTTAGTTCTGTGCGAAGCTTCACACACAGTTACTCTGCTAACTTTCTCTATTCACTGATCCCTTTCGGTTTTGCAGCCCTCCTCAATGTGAATAAGTTGTATCCTGTTTTTTGAGAGTAATATTATTGTATGTAACAGTTTGCAACTTGTGGTGTTTACAGAGAGAGTACAAGAAGTCTCTGGAGCAGGAGAT
Source organism: Cichlasoma orientale (assembly GCA_034780415.1). Classification (NCBI taxonomy): domain Eukaryota; kingdom Metazoa; phylum Chordata; class Actinopteri; order Cichliformes; family Cichlidae; genus Cichlasoma; species Cichlasoma orientale. The sequence goes on along the minus strand of JAVDPK010000185.1, from coordinate 116,429 downwards.
CAAGGGCAAGGGAATGTTGGCTTTGGCTACAGACACCCCAGACTTTATGAGAGCCAGGAATGCCACTGATATCCTCAGTCAGGTCTGAATCTTAAATGCTTTTACTTTTTTTTTTTTTTGCTTGGAGCAGTTTGGAAATGGCTGCGGTACGGGATCTACACACTGGTGAAAATTATGAGCGTGTGTTCGGCGTTAAACGGAATAACTCTAAATATTCTCCCCTGCCTTTGAGATCAGTGCTGTACGGCTGTTTTTGTTTCTCAGACTAAGTACAAGCAGACCGCTGAGATGGACAGAGCCAGCTACACAACCGTCATCGATACCCCCGACATCATCCACGCTCAGCAGATGAAGAACATCGTCAGCCAGGTAGATTGATTAATCACCACGCTCCCCAAAATAAATCTCTATCCTGCCTGATTACCCATTGGCATGTTTCAGAAAACAGCAGAAGTGTCTCAGTTTAAATTTTTCACCAGTTACGTGTTTATCCAAACAGAAAAAGTACAGAGAGGAGGCTGAGAAGACCATGTCTCACTATGTACCAGTCCTGGATACTCCAGAGATGCAGAGAGTCCGTGAGAACCAGAAGAACTTCAGCACTGTAAGTAACACGGGAGGAATTGCGCTGCTTCTTGTACAGGTCCGCATGTCTCGACTGCTCCAGGATCTCCAGTATGAAGTCTGAGGTTCTTTCAGCGTCTTGTGTCTCTGTGCGTGTCTCTATATCTGCTTTAAAATAATATCTTCAGTATTTCATACATTCGGACTGCTGTATGGTCTACTCCAGTTAAGTGTTTGCCATCAGGTTTTGTGCACTGTGTGTTTTAATCAGGGCTATAGGTGAAAATAGCTTTCACGATAACCAGAAGCTAAAGTAAATCTCTTCCAGGACGTTTGATCTCTTTCTCACTGTGAAACCTTTTAACTGCACTTTTGTTTTTCTCCTTGTAGCTTCAATACCAGACTGACCTTAAAAACATAAAGGGCAAAGTGTCTACTGTAAAGGACACTCCTGAAATGCTCCGTGTTAAAGAGAATACAAAGAATTTCAGCTTGGTATCTACTCCATGATATTTTTCTTAACGTTTTCTAATATCGAATTTTTTACATAATTCTTTGAATTAATTTTATTTCTTTTTTTTTGGTTTGTCTTTCCTAATTTTTTTTAACAAACCCTGATATGCAGCTCTCCTTTCTTTGGAGCAAATGATATACATTTTTTTAACTTTGCAAAAAACATGCAGAATTTTAATGTGTGCAACTAACTCGTAACCCTTGGTTCTCTATGTAACTTTCACTTATACTTATTAGTGCAGAGCTTGTGTTGTGTGTTTTTTTGTTTTTTTTTAAATGTTCTTATAGATGTTTGTCTCATTCTGTGTGTTGTTGTTGACGTGTGCTCTCAAGGTGCAACATAACTAAATAGAGATTAGAAATTAAATTAAGTCGGGCTAACCACTCGTTTATGCTTTCATTCCTCATCCATGTAAGATTAAGTACAAAGAGGATTTGGGAGGAGGAACAGCTTTGCCTGAGACCCCTGAGATGGAGCGGGCAAAACGTAACCAGCGGAACGTTAGCACGGTACTCAACAGAGTGACCCCCCCCCATCCACTCCTCAGCCTGTCCATGTTTCCTCCCCCTCTAGCATCAAAGAATGAAACCAGGCCCGCTATCACATCTAATCTCTTCAAATAATATTTTTCTATTCAGCTTCAGAGACCCGCTTCTCATGCTAATTATTTTATTTTTTTCACTCATTAGAGGATTTTTGTTTTGGAGCTCCAGAAAAGTCCCTAAATGCGAAACACTAGGTGACCAAAAGTGTGTGGACACATGCGGTCCTTTTTGTTGTTAGTTCAGATTAGAGGACTTGACAGACCTGGGTGCAGCTTGAGTGGCCCGAACCCAACGGCACCTTCTTGAACCGGATCCCTGACTGAAGCCAGACCTCATCATGCGGGATCGGCGGTCGACTTTATTAATAAAAATCTTGCAGCTGACAGGGAGCAAATCCCTCCAATCACAGCAATGGAGGCAACACATTAATGCTCCATTGTATCCTCAACAGTACATGGTTGTATTGTTTATGTATCCACATACTTTTGCTCATATAGCGTAAATCTTGTTCCCGCAATAAAATAATTCAAATTCTATCATCCACAGGGGACTTTGATCGCTCTCATAATAATTCATACTTAATTTCATCTGAACCCTGAAGTAATAAACTAAACAAAGCATCACCGACAACCTGAAAACAACCTGCATATTTCACATCACTCACTGTCAACACACCCCCACCTGCGTCTGAAAATCGACATGATCAGTAACCTTTTTATTTCAGTTGTTTGCGAAGTGACTGCTGTTTCTGTGAATGGGTGGACATGTGTGTGTCTACAGTACATACTCTGCTTTTGTTTGTCACTGTCTGATTTTGCACCTTTGTAACTTATGCAATGGGCAGATACAGTACAAGGACTCTGTGGGTCAAGGCACAGCCATACCAGATCTGCCTGAGGTGAAGCGTGTCCGGGAAACCCAGAAGAATATCAGCCTGGTAGAGGAAAAGGACTGCAGTGACCCTTATTTTACTTCCTTATAATAATTCCCAAACGCCCCCTGACCTGGTTGTCCAGCTAATTTAGAAAACGTTACCTTCCCTGTATTTACTGTAGCTCTGACTTTCCCTCCTCCATCCTAACTACGTGCCATACATACTTCCTTTTCCGAGCTCTGGTTTATGACTTGAGTTGAATTCCTCTTCCTCAAAAACCCCATAATACCTCCCCTTTCCCAATTAGTCTGCAGTGGAATTTTTCTTTCTTTCTTTTGAGTGTGTCACAACAATAATTGACTTTTTGTTTTTGTTTTTGCTGTTTCATTCAAAGTGTCAATACAAAGAAGGCGTGGGACAAGGCACATCAATATCAGAGACCCCAGAAATGGAGAGAGTTAAACGCAATCAGCACAATATTAGCACGGTACTCCGCTGCAGTGACCTGTCTCCTCCTGTGCTGTGCATTCACTTGCGCTCGTCCACCCCTCTACCTCACACTTCGTCTTCCTCAGACAGTGTCGTAACAACTCTCCTTAGCCTTCTCTAGATGTTCCCGAATGTTCTGCGCGTCTCTAACATTAACCCGCTTCTTTATTTTTTTTAGGAAAAGGTGTGTGTGTTTAATTTTGTGTTTTGTCTCTGCTGTGATTTTTTTTTGGTGTTCTCCGTGTCTTTCTGTCTGTGTTGTCTTCCTGTAGTTATTCTGTTATTGAGCTGTTATTTACATTTTTGTACTTTCTTTGCACGAATCCCAAAATGTTTGTTGGGTAGATTAAATACAAGGACTCTGTGGGTCGAGGAACAGCTATACCGGATCTCCCTGAAGTGAGGCGTGTCAGAGAGACCCAGAAGCACATCAGCTCGGTAGTGGAACTGAACCAAATCACGTGTGCTCCTAACTGTTGAAATGTGAAAAGTAGAGCCCTACAATAATGCCTATCATAAGCCCCTTTGCTGCTTCCCCTCCTCTCATCATCTCTCGCTCATCTCATCTACCTCTATCCAGGGCCCACACTGCCCATCCATCTAATTTACATCCCTGCATTTTCTCTTTTTCTTTATTTACATCTTTAATTCTCAATCATCAGTCCCTCAAGCTGAGTGAAACCTTCCTTTTTGACCCGTGAGTCTAGTCTCTTCTAACCTGCAGCTCATCTTTCTTCACATAAAGCTGCTGCGTGCTGCTCTTAATTTCCACTTCACAGCTGAATGTCCCGCTGAAGCATTAGGGCTGTTTGTATCCACGTGCAACAGAGATCCTGGCTGTCCGACAGGAGCTACCAGGATGGATCACTCTATAGGACCAATTTCTCAGACTCTGTTTGAATATATTACAAAAGCAAAAAAAAAAAATAAATGTTACGAACTAAAGAAATTACCTCTGAGTTTAATCAATCTCAGACATTTCCTGAGGTCTGTGAAAGCAGTCCTATAGGTGTGCGTGGTCTGTGTATGGTTTGAGTTTCTGACTGGCCCCTCGGGGTGCTGTGCTTCTGTCCTGTAGGTGTTGTATAAAGACAGTTCAGCCAAGGGAACGGCTGTGGTGTTTACTCCAGAGATGGAGCGGGTGAAAAGGAACCAGGAAAACATTAGCTCGGTACCTTTCAGAACCTCTAGAACATATTCTGCTGAAGAAATGTTCTACTCCTTCCTCTTTTTTTAACCCTTTTCTAACTGATGTGTCCCCTGGCTCTAGTTAATCATATTAATTCACCTTACCGCACTCTCTCTTTTTTTAATGCGTTTAATACCACCAGCTGTGGTGTGCCTTTCTCCCACTGAAGGTTGGAAAATAACTTTATTTCCTTTAATAATTCACCCTCTTAATAAAAGTGTCTCCCTGCTAATTCATCTAAAATCCCAGTAATGCCATAGCTCATGCTGCCAGCAGCTGCGTGTCTCCTCTCTGCCACACCCGTTGTGCTGTGGATGCTAACAGCTACTGAATGATGGCTTCAGATTTGAAACATTTTAGATGCTTATTGCACGTGATTTGTCCTTCCCAGGTTCTGTACTCCGACAGCTTCCGCAAGCAGGTCCAGGGCAAGGCCGCCTTCGTTCTGGACACACCTGAGATGAGGCGCGTCAGGGAGACTCAGCGTATCATTTCTGGGGTAAGATTTTGTCCCCGACATAAAGCGGTTTTCATAATCTGGCTCATGTAAAATCAGTCCTTGCGCTCTGCAGCTCAACTTATTGTGTTTGCGATTTGTGCTCTCCAGGTGAGATACCACGAAGACTTTGAGAAGAGCAAGGGTAGCTTCACTCCCACCACCACCGACCTCGTGACAGAGCGCGTGAAGAAGAACACACAGGACTTCAGCGACATCAGCTACCGTGGCATCCAGAGGCGTGTGGTGGAGATGGAGAGGAGACGTGCCATCGAGCACGACCAGGAGACCACCACTGGTACGGACAATAGCAGGCTCGCCGCTGACCTTTAGGAGGTCTTAGTGTGTTGGCAAATATGAACCAGAGCCTTTGGAGGCTTTAGAGTGCATGTGCTATTATTTTACATTATTATACACAATGGCATGTATAATTAGGATTATTCAGCAGTCCAGACATACCTGAAGCACAACAGTAATACAGACTGAGATGATGTCCTCTCATTCATTTCCTCACCGTCCTCAGATCTGCGCGTGTGGCGCACAAACCCCGGCTCTGTGTTTGACTACGACCCTGCTGAGGACAACATCCAGTCCAGGAGTCTGCACATGATGTCAGGTGAAAGGAAATCCCAAAGAATCACTTCACAGAGCTAAAGCTTTAGTTATGCTTGTGATGGATTTAGTTCATTCAAACTTGATTGCCAAAGGATTATGTATTGCTGCTAGCGTGCAAAGCAGGAGGAGAGTGTTTTTGGTACGTGTCGCTGATATTTGAATAACTAAAAACATGTATTTGACATGAAGTCTGAAAGAAGCCTTTCTCTCTCTCACCTAATGCTGCCCTGACAGTGCAAGCTCAGCGTCGCAGCAAGGAGCACTCCCGCTCCACCAGCGCTTTGAGCGGCGTGGCTGATGAGAAGTCTGAAGTATCCCAGGACGCTGACCACCACTTGTCCCTGTACAGCAATGGCTTCATGACCTCCTCTATGGGTAAATCTCATCAGATCAAACATCAACAAATACACTATACTGTATATTTCACTGCACCCTCTACCTTATCTGCTTTTTTGTTTACGTCTTCAGGCTACCAGCATGCTACTGTGAAGACTGTGGAGCTGCAGCAGAGGTCATCTTCAGTGGCCACCCAGCAGACCACAGTCTCTTCCATTCCCTCACACCCCTCTACCACTGGGGTTAGTAACACACATCTAGATTAGACACACACTCCGTTCACTTTATGTGGTTTAACTTTTCACCTGGGGTGGGGGGGTGGGGGTGTCACTGATGAAACAAAGCACGCTTCTAACGACAAAAAGACACACAGGTGAAACGGGTTTGGAATATTCAATGAGATCACACCTCCGAGGAGACAGAACCAGATTTCCTCGACTACGAGGAAAGTGCTGCCTCATATTGATGCTTCATAGTTTAATCTGAGTCAGCCAGAATCTGCTGACATTTTAAGACTATAAGCCTCATAGACCATCAGGATCATGCTGGGCTAAGGGTCGGCTTTTAGTACATCAGTCATATAATTTCATGGCCTGATGAAAAGAAGCTGGACTGAAAGATTCAGCATGTTTGTCGGATTATTTATCAGGGCCACTGGAAAATAATATGTATCTTTTTGGTCATCACTTGGTCAAAATTCTTAAAGTCGGAGTTCTGAGGGGGAAAAAAATTCTGAATTCTGAGATTAAAATCAGAATTATGAGGAAAAAGTCATAACTCTGAGATTAAAGCTTTGACTTTTTGTCAGGATCCTAACTTTAATCTTGGAAATCTGACCCCAAAATTATTTTTTTTCAGTGAGCCATATTTAAAGGTAGGTTACTGCAGTTTTTACCCCTCAGACTAAAAAGGTTGGTGGGGTGTTGTTGTCACCCCACCAGGCGTGCAGCCAACTTTCAACTTTGTGACTGTGACGGCGTCACCTAGGATTTTTAATTTGATGCCGTAACCTTTCTCAGTGTTTTATATTTTTTATGATTTTATCAGTTCTTCCTGGTTCCTGGTTCTTACTTAGCCATTTGCTTTTGAACTGATATGGTGAGTAAAGTCACTGAGGCTCATGTGCACCCCATTAAGATCTATTGAGACCTGTAATTATGTGTTATAGAGCTTGTACTTCCAGGGGATTCATACCACCTAAAGACTGTACTGCTAGGCGGCTGAGGGGGAGCGCTGGAGGCTGACAGTATTTATAAAAGTGGGTGTGGTCACATTGTGGTATCTCCTGGATCAGTAATGAGTTAAAAACTCTTGACGCAGTTTTAGTATAGCAGTGTGTGTCGGATGTGTTGACAGTAATGAAAACCAATAAAACAAACTCACACCGATGAACTTCTTTCCTTCAGAAAACCGTGCGTGCCATGTACGATTACGCCGCAGCCGACAGCGACGAGGTGTCCTTCAAGGATGGCGATGTCATTGTCAATGTGCAGGCCATCGACGAAGGCTGGATGTACGGTACTGTTCAGCGCACCGGCAAGACCGGCATGCTGCCAGCCAACTATGTTGAAGCAATCTAAAGACAAAGCCCGCCCGCAGTCCCTCCACAGTGGGCGAGAAGCATCCACAGGGCCAGCTCATCGGTCTTCCTGTGATCACAACCGTGGCTTAGTGCAATGTGTAGCTTGTAGTTTCTGTACTTGTATTTTAATTGTGTTGTAATTCTTGTGGAGTCTGTTATCATTAATATGCTGCTGCCCCCCCATTACCTGTGGATGTGAGATAAGCTTCATGCCATGACCCATATAAATAGATCTGATTATACATAATGTGCCTACTATGAGAGACGAAGTATGTTGGATTGTTTTGACTGCTCTGATCTGTCCTGGAAAAGCGAGACTAACACAAAAACTGGCCATTTATTTTGTACATTTCAAACATTTCATTTAGATTATTTATCATTTTTTGTCCAGTGTATTTTCTCTGAAAAACAATGGGCTCTAGAAGTTTCATGTACGCCTTTAATGGAGACTCCATGAAGAGAGATAATGAAACTTAAAAGGAGTAAGTCACCGTCTAAGTCCTCCATGATGAAATCCTGAGAAGCTCTGTGAGTCAAGCCTCAGTTTTCCCTCCTTCATGACTAAGGCTGGCCACTAGTAGAGTGTGTGTTTTGTTTCTCCCGGTTATTTAGGTCCTGGCTAAAGCTCGTCCTCTACCTTTAATCAGTAGCTAATAAAGCACACCAAGCTCCTGCACCACTCTGCCTCTTCCTTTTCATTTTTAGTTTTGACTTTTTTTCATGCAGTTTTCTTATCGCCGTTTTTATTAGATAGCTTTTTCTGTACACGATTTACAGAATAACCAACAGAAGTTCTCAGAGCCAAATCCAAAATGGGTTAGACAACATCTTTTCTTCACTTCCTCTCCTTCCATTTAATCCCTCCAGCCAGTCAGTGAGGAGCAGAAAGCTTTATTATCAGGCGGTTGATCGTGTAAAAAAAACTCTGACTTATGATTACAAGGAAATACTTGCTTGGAGAGCCCTCCTCCCACCATGGTTTGTATATGCTACACCTCTTTTATACATTAAGGGTAAAAACAATTGAGCAAAGGAAGGACGCGCATGTGCATCCTCGATCATAGCTCCTCCTCTAAAGTCCAGGTCAGAGACAGGAAGACTGAGGAGCTGAGCTGAGGAGCTCCAGCAGAAGTATTTCTAGATTTGTTTTGTTGCTCTGGAAAATAAAAATTTTATTTATTTATTACAAAAAAAAAAAATGGGAGGGGGGGGGGTGACATCTCTCTGGCCACTGCTACTGTACCCCACACAGGGTGAATCAATAACCTCTCGAGCATGAAACAGCTAAAAAAAAAAGAAGCATAATTTTGCTTTACAAGAAGTGAAAACAGAAGTAGTTTTTTTTGCAGTATTTTATTTTAAAGGACAGTACTAGACGTATCATCTATTTTGCTGCTGTCTGCAACTATTGATTATTTTCCAGTAATTTGAAAAAGTTTTCAAAAATATCTTTAATCAGAGAGCGCGTGTTTGAAAACATTTAATATTACAGAAACAGAAGTAATAAAATTAATTTAAAAAGAACACTATTTGAATGCTAGATTTGTCCTTAATGCTGAATCACTGTTCGTAAGGTTTGCTGGTAAAACTTAAATAAGGCAGAGGTCTGGAAATGTGAGTGAGATCACAGCCTCGTAAGCATCATCTTCACAGACAGTAAACACGTTAAACACAAGAAAGTGGTGAGAAATGATTTGTCTGCAACACAGCTGAGCTTCAGGCATCCTATTGGTGAGAAGGTAATGACTATAATTTCCCCGTGGCCCAAAATGCGCTAAATGAAAAATCCGATGTCCGGATACGGTGAGTCAGCCACTGACTGGGCTGCTGCTGAGATTTGGAGTGCCAGAACATTTTCTATCTCAAAAATGTTTACAGAAAACTTCCTTCGGTTGTCATTCAGAGGTCGGAGCAGTTTGAGGAGCGAGAGGCTCTTAACGCGAGAAAGAAGCCCTGCAGTCACATCATCAGGACGGTAAACGTCACAGATAACATTAAGGCTCCTCACCATCCTACTTCAGAACTTAAAGCAGTCATGTGATACACTCAGTCCGCCGTTCACGTTGGAGTCATCTGCTCCCTTGCTGCAGAGTGAGCAAACCCGCCCGCTGCTGATACTGATTCTCCTTGGCTTGTGCAATTTTTGCCGACAGATCCAGCGGCTTCTCGAAGAAGTTCACCAGCGCCTGTTCGGTCAGCAGTGAGGCCAGGATCTGAGCGAAGCTCACCGTCCACTCGCTCTCCGCCGTCATCGAACTCCTGCTGCCCCTGCGGGCGTCGACCCCGCCTGCCTGCGTGGATCCCGCTGCTGTCGACTCCTCCTCACTGTTGGCGGCTTTACCGCGATGGCCAACCTCGCCGATCTGCAGCACGAGACTGGTGACTGTGGCGATAGCCTGGAAGAGGTCGTTCTCCTCCAGGTCACCGTGGAACATGCTGTAGAGCGTTTTACAGAACTGGATGAACTCCCGCTGAGCGAGAAGGAAGGAAGAGAGTTAATTAGTGATGAGGCAGAAGGGAGACAACAGAACCCCGGTGCTCTAACTCCTGTACCTGGCTCATGAGAGGCAGAGGCTTCTCCACATCTCTCTCCTTCTCTTTGGCCAGATCCTGCAGCATCTGCTTCAGCTGCTCCTGGTAATCTTTCGTTTCACCATCATCACCTTTAAAAAAACAAAAAAGTCATGCATATACATCAACATATTATACACATATAACACAACAGCTGATGAGTGAGCGTGTTTGGACTGACGAGGGGGCAGATTAACACAGAGAGGTCTGTTTGTGGACAGCAGGGGACTCTTCATAACAGAGGGGTCATCTTCACTTTCTGTCAGCGCTGCAGACACGAACAAATGCAAAGGAATCAATAAACTGCCAGCCGGAGAGAAACTGAATAACTTGTGATTGTGTGCGCAGAATGAATAACCTGGAGGGATGTGAAGGCAGTAAAGCAGCCTGATTTTCTCATTCAGCTCTCCAAAGTACAGCGTGTCTGGAAAACAAGAAAAACATGAGGAGACAGAGCTTCACCGAACTTCTTATTTGCCATCTCCTGACCCGTCCTCCCTCTACTTACCCAGCCAGCTGGCAAAGTCTCTAAAGGTGACCAGGTTGTCGCGGTCCTGGTCCAGCAGGGTGAAGGTGCGGTTCGCCAGTGTGTCGGTATGCTGGTTCGAGCCGCTGGGCCACGGCACCAACAGCCCGTACAGGCTTTTAAGCTGAGGTCGGTCCAGCCGATACTGCCGTTCTATAAAGGAGCGATTCGAGTCGCAGTAATGCCACGCTGCTGCTTCCGCTGCTGCTGCAGAGCTGCTGTCACCCCAGTACAGTGTGATAAAGTGCTCCGTCTGTGGAAGGAAAGGACGGACACCGAAATGATTCAGGTCATCTTTCACACATCACGTTGTCTGTAACACGGAAGGATAATAACCTTGAAGAGATCGTAGATATCAGGCAAGTTCTCTGGAGGGATGGAAACATCTGGAGTCACCAGTCTCAACTGCAAAGACACACACAAACAGAGGGGAACATTATAAATAGCTGAGAGTTGGGCATACATTAGGAATGAGTGTGTCCTTACAGCTTCTTTAATATTTAATTCTGCGTCAATCTGCTCACCGCATTTTCTTTGGTGGTGTCTTCATGCGCCTGCAGCACCCGGATCCTGTGCCGACAGCGGAGCTGCTCAATCTGCCGCACTGTCAGGTCTCCGAATTTCTGATGTCAGAAAACACAAGTAACAGTCCGATACTAAATTTGAGGCAATAACAATGTGGTTCGCAATGACTATATGAGGATTAGAAGGTCAATTTAACTGAATAAGCCAGGCAAGACCGCCTAACTTATCTAACAAAAGGAACTAAAATAAGCAAAGGAGGTGACACACAGTGTGCAAAAGCTAATCATTTAGCGCAATCTCACCTCATAGGAGTCATTGATGAGGTCAGTGATATTTGTGCGTCCCTTAGCGTCACTGCAGCTGCTTTCCTCTGCAGCAGGCGAGGAGGACTGAACAGGAGGGGACTCTTCACTTCCAACCTGGTCCAGAAAACTGGGAATCACAGGGGGAAAACAAGGTTTCAAATTCCATCCATTCACATGTGATTATTATCCATAAAATGCACACAGGAGCAAAGTAATGCAAGGAAGTGATTCACGCCAATCAGTGGTGCTTTACTTTTCACGTCGCTCTCCCAACACCGAGCTCCAAGCCTACCTTGTGAGAATCATGAGCGCCTGCCCGTCATCTGTGCTGGATGAAAGCTGCGCAGCGTTGGCCTCCAGCACGGACAAACCAAGCTGGAAGATGGCTTTGATCCCATGGAAGAAGAAGCAGTCGACCACGCGGACGGCGCTGTGGAACGGCAGGACGCTGAGGAACAGGGTGAGGAACCAAGAGAGGGACACGGAGGAGAGGGTGGAGAGGTCCGGAATCTGTTCGGCCAGCTCTGGCAAACGCTCCCTGATGAGCTCCTCGAACACTGACTGGTCCACCTGAGCTCCTGATGGAGTGAGACAAACATTAGGCATGTGGGGGCACGTCTGCTCGTGTGTGCCGGGGTGGCAAAGTGTGTAAATCTGACACCAAAATAAGTTGCACAAGAATTCACGTTTCCTTTAAAACATGACTGTTTTACATCGTTTTGACCGCTAGATGGCAGCATAAACAGGCCACTGGTCCACACTTCCACACTCGATTTTTACTTATTATTATTATTATTAACTACTTCTCTAAATAGCTACTGTGGTCTGTAAAAACAGGTACTATTAATGTGATTTCAACATTTTAGTCACGGGCAGATTATTGCCAGAATAAATACATGATTGTTTTGGGGTTTTTTTTGAGATGTGGAAATTGTTGATACTAATAAAAAAATATATATAAATAAGCTATGAATCTATGCTTCTCAGAGCACAGTCTCTGTTGTGACGCCCACAAACATGCGGACACTAAAACGAAGAGGAAATTGCTACAAACGCACCTTGCATGTCAAAAATAAACAGCTTCACAAACACAGGAAATAATGTCTATTTTAAGGCTTAAAAGAAAAGCCTTTGACAGGTGGGTTTGCTGTCTGAGAAGCTGTAGCATGCACAGCAGCAGCAGCAGCAACACAATAACCACTTGTGTGTTTTTAAAGCAGCAGCAAATAATAAGTAAATACAGCTTTAGAAATGTGTTGCTGCTCTCTGGGCTCTTTACCTATGACCCTGCGGTTGAAGTAGTCGGGGAGCATTCTTTCACACACAGCCACCAGCAGCCAGAAAGCGTCTTCCTCTTTCGCGTACAGCAGCAGCACCGATGCCAGGATGTTCATGGACTAGTCAGAGAGGCACAAAAATTCACACGTGCATCAGAGGTTACAGCAAAGGCGTGTCAATCCAGACATAATGTACTTTTCTCATGACTGTAAGTGGTTACAGCTGCTGCTCCTGCCAGTCCTCTTCTGGGCTTATACTACCAGCACCACCGCTGCTGAAATACTTTCTCCTGGTGCCGCTCTGCTGTGACATTCATACTGTCGCGCTACTATTGCTGCAGTCATGTCACCACGCTGCCCAAACACCTTTACCTGACAGTATCCGATCTTTGGGTTGCGGTGAGCATATGCAGTGAGGACCCGCCTGAGTGCAGCGATGCCCGTTGGGTTCTGGAAAGCGGGATGGTCCGGCAGGGAGCGGTGCAGGTCTCGTTCGATCTCCTCTGTGGCCAAGTTGTTCTGGCCCATTGATTTCTGCACCAAGGTGGTGTAGTAGCCCTGGTGGGACTCCAGGTCAGAAGACGCATCTGCACAAACCACGAGGGAATCAGGATTTGTAAACAGAGAATGACATACTACACAGTTTTTCTTCCCTCAGTGGTATATATTTAAAGATGCCGGGTTAAATTTATTCTGCACAGCTGCACACACCTGTACCCTTGATCAGTTTCACTTTTAGTTATCACAACCTGCTCTCTGTCATGGCCGACAGGGGCTGTTTGGACAAAAGGAAGTGAGACTGAGCAGAGGAACCAACCACACACCAAAATAAAAATCTGGCTGACTGAAAAGGTGCCATTGTCTGAGGAACAGCAGATGCAGAGAAGAGGATGTGGAGCCCCGGTTGCGTTAAAACAGACACACACACACACCAGTACTTCTGTATTGTGGGCACCCTTACAGTCACCCATCACCCGCTGGGGTCGGGAGCACGGTGAGACCTAAGATGTGTGTGTGTGTTGGCCTCATTACAGCCAGTAAAATGATGCTTGTTATTCATTATTTCATACAACATGTGGGGACTTTGTTGCAGTTTTGTCCATCTGCAATCATCCGTGTGCGTGGGCAGAACATAGCAGGCATCAGTAACAGCAGATATGACGCTGATTGAGTCAGATACACCAGAAAGAAAGGTGGATCTGACTTCATTAGATGGAGGTGGGTTGCAAAGCAGTCTGCAGATGTGCCTAATTAGCTTTCCCTGTGTGAGATCTGCTAATATGATGTGTTGATGGGTATCAGGAGACTACACAACACTTTATTTCTGCAATACAAGCAGTGTGCAGCAGTCTGTTTGAAACTTTTCATCTAAAATAAACTTACAGTAGAGTAAAGTGTTAGTAATTTTTTTGTTATGGTATTACTTCATAAAAATGTAGCGCGCCGTCTCTCTCATACCTGAAAATATCATCCACAGCTCCCCTCGCAGTGACTCTGGGATCCCCATGGCCACAAGCTTTTGGATCTTCTCCGTGCGGAACATGTGGACGCCACGTCCAAACTCGGAGAAATGATCCTCCCACAGCCGCTCTTTCACCTGCTCCATGCTCTGACGCAAACACACAAGTCCACAGTTAAACCTGCTGATGCAGAGTGAGTGACAGGGATTTCCTACGTTCAGCTGCTTCTTTTCTGACTTCTAGGGAGAGGCGACCCTTTACATTGTATCTGAAGTGACTCTAAATTAATTCAATCAGTTATTTATATACTATAAGTTTAAGTGACTCCTCCCACCTTGTTGCCATTGGTTCCTGGTTGGTTCTGGTGGAAGGCCGTCATGAGCGCTTCACTGTTGACAGTGTTGCGCAGGACTTGCTCCTCTATCTCCTCTTCATCAGAGTGCCCGGTGTCATAATAGAAGGTGTAGTAGGGTGTGGGGGAGCTCTGTGGAAGATATGAGGAGCAAAAGGCATGTTAGTAATTAGAAACAATATTTCTACTACTGTTTTAAAATAGAGCAAAACAGCGCTGCAGTGTTTCCCTCAATCATCGTTACAGGAAATCTTTCCAGATCCACATGTGGCATTTTAATTTTGATTGGAGAGAACATTACACAGCGTTTCCACCAACCTCGTGTCTTTATATGATTTTGATTCAGCACTAAATGTATTGATCACTGGGATCATGTTTTTTTTTAATATAATTTATATTGTTACAGTCCTAAGTTGTCATATGATCTTGGTCCCTGCTTTAGTCTGTCATGCATGTGCTTTCTCTCCTTTGCTTTGTGAATGTGATGGGATGTAGTGAGCCCGTCTGATTGGCTAAGTGGGTGATTGTGACTGAGCATCCATTGTCTTCAGTCACTGGGCAAGCAGTCAGAAGCCGGCTCCCCTCTTTCAATCTGCAGCCTGCAAGCATCGCAGTCTCCAGCTGATCTGTGCGCAGGATGCAAACATCACTTTTACAGCCCAGGTCATGCAGGGATGGGTGGCTGTTTTTTGTTTAATCTGCTCTTCTCTTGTTTTGCTTTATGAGGCTATTTTTGTTCTGTTTATGTGAGCTCAGAGTGCACTATATCAGTTGCTTTTGACTTGTTGTTTTGAGAGTAGCCCATCCTCAAATTCCCATTACTGGTGGTTCTTGGGAAGACTGGAGTTTCATGTTTCACCCAACTATAACAGTTTATAAAGAAAGTTGAGAACTGGAGGTATTTAATACTCCATTTATAATATAACTCCTTCTGATGTGGGTGCAAATCAGCACAATCAAATTAATCTTTCTTGAGTAATGTCTAAAAAAAAAAAATGTACGCATCAAATCTGCTTTACACTCAAATAGCAGCAATTAGCCTTTTTTGCTCATTTGAATTGTGATCGATTGATTTGATTTTCTCCACATCAGTGGCAGTGCTCGCCCACTTAAACACATGACACGTAAAGATCCCGCTCACCGCACTCCTCTTGCCGTCTTTCCTGCTGCGGAACATGGAGCGTTTCCACTGCAGAGCTCGAAGTCTGGAGTTCATGTTCTCGACCAGCTCATTTCTGTCGTGCAGCTCGATCAGCTGGAAGGCCTTTTTAGTCCGAACGCTCACGATGACGGGGTTGGGCAGCGCGCTGGTGCTGTCTGCTTTTTCTATGGACAGCACCTGGTGGCAAAATGGCACAAATAAGTTGTAAAGCATCGAAACACACGGACAGTTATTCTTTGCGCGAGAAGAGAGCGGGGAAGCAGACTGGCAAATGAAGAAAAACAAACATCTACAGAGATATGAGTTGTGTGTGTGTGTGTGTGTGTGAGATTATTGTGCAGATTGAACCACTGGCTGATAATCTCATCTTTTCAACAACAACAGTCCAAGAAGTTCTGTCTTTGTCTTTTCACCTTGTTGTCTGCTTACAGGTGGCAGTCTGTCCATTTGTGTCAAGAGGACAGGTGGTACTAAAGCCACTTACTTAACACTCCTGACGGAGCTAACAGCGTATACAGTATGTTTTCGTTTCCCTCTGCGGGGTGACATGTGACTGACCACATGAAATCAGTCCATGTGTTACCGTTTAACCACAGCAGGCAGAGCAAACACAGCCGCTTTAACAAACTCCCTCTAAGTGCTGTCTTGTGAAATCACTGAGGACAGATAACACGAAGCCAGACTTCCATTAACAAGTACATTTATGTGCAGGTCACCACTCAGTGCTGACTGTGCCACGTCACATGGACCAAAGGTTTTTGCGACTGTGGTCCGCCACTTCCTGCAGACGTCTGCAGTCTTTTAATTAGTCACATGGCTGCATTTACAGTGCATGTTAACTTGGATTACTGCGCACTGCGTTTATCATTTTGTCTGATCCTTAAAGATGAAACCTTTGAACTTTTCTCCTTTCTGAGAATCACCTGCAGGCTGCAGGTATAAGTGTAAGGCAGCGAGGTATGTACAGTAGTAGTTCTAATAATGCGCTCGGTGGCAGGTACCGTACCTCGGAGAGGGGTATGAGCAGGATGAGGTTGCCTTCCTCTCGGCTGGAGAAACACAGATAGCTGTCGGTGGTGTAGAGAGTCCCGGCTGTGTGGCAGCGGGCGTGTGGTGTCCAAACCGAACAGGAGGCCACCTCACAGAGGTTTTCACTGCGTGGGAGCCGAAACAGAGCCAGAACATACTCCCTGATAGCCTGTTCCTCCAGGATCCTGGGGAGGGAGATGATTGGAGGAAGAGTCAGGCAATGAAGTTTGGCTGAGAAACCAAATTTTCCTTTTTAATGAAAAGTTGCTCAAAGCCAACAGGTCAGTCACTTACAATAACACATTTCTGGTGAACAGATTTATGCTTTGACTCGGGCAGAAAAAGGCTCTCGTCTTTAAAGAGGCTGCCAAAGAATCAGGAGGCCTTAAATTTGCACACGACCAACATCCACAATCTCAAAACCTTAGAGCTTGTTTGAGGGGGCTGAAGAAGCCGCGCCAGCAAACGGCAAATAGCACGAGTGCATCGGCAGAGTGACGGAGGACCTTTTGAGGGAGGCACTGAACAAAGGCTTCGCTCTAAGCTCCAAATCCACTACGCATGATTGTGTCAACATCACATTAAATGAACTCAAAGAGGATCGTGGCCTTGTGTGCGTGACGCTCTACTGCAGTGCAAGAATAGAAAGTTGAACTTAAGTATAGTCCTGCTCGGCAGAGTTTATTCCCACCCTATAATTTTCTGACACAGGAGAAGCACCCTCATTTCCTCAACTTCAGTCTTTCCCAGTGGAAATGCTCTTCTTCATCCTTTTCTATCACATATTTATCACACAGTTTCAAAGCACCGAGTGTTACTAATCACATTAAGGTTCTGGTTTTTTTTTTGAACTGTTCTTTTTCCAAGGTGGAAGGATTGTACGGCATACACCTTTAACAAGAGTTGGGTGCACAAGTTAGAATTTATTTTGGATTTTCTCCAAAGGCTCAAATATATACAGATATAAATACATACATATAAATGCCCCTTATTAAGTTGCACATCGACCAGATGCTTCTGGCATAATTCTGGCCGGATGTTTGACCGCTCTTCTTGACACAATTGGTAGAGTTTGTTTAAATTGGCACAGACCCAAATTTTAAGTGTAGTCCAAAAATTCTGGGGCTTTGTGAAGGCCATTGCAGAAGCTTAATGTTAGCCTGCTTTGTCCACTCCAAAACCAGTTCTGATGGGATCGTGATGCTGCCACCACCAAGCCTGACGTGCGGTGGCAGCATCACATACCTCTTGTCATTGTGGCCAAATAGCTCAGACTTTGTCTCATCTGGCCATAAAACTTTTCCCCGTTTGGCTCGTCCGTGTGGGCAGCTGCAAATTTCAGTCGAGCTTGGGCTTCTTTGTTGGTCGGCACCCGACTGTTGACAGTCAGTTTCCAATTCATGGCAGTCTTGAACTCTGGTGAACATCATAACCAACCTCCTCTCATTTGAGTGCGACAGTTTGGGTCTTCTTCCAGACCTCGGGCAGAGGCGACACGTCTGAATAACTTGTACTTACATACAGCTGTTTGAAATGATGATCTTGGAATCTAAAGTTGGGCAGAAATGTCTCAAAGAGTCCTTCAAAACTTGTGTAAGTCTACAGTTCTTAGATCTTCACTGAGTTCCTCTGAGTTTCCCATTGTTCTGAGAACTGGTCAATCCAGTCAGTGCTGTCAAACAAATCATTTTTATGCTGACAAAGAAAAACCAGCTGCAGTCAA
>JAVDPK010000185.1:87428-98195 GCA_034780415.1 Cichlasoma orientale | reverse complement strand
TATATATATATATATATATATTTTTTTACGTATAACATATGTTAGAGTTGTATAAATTTCAATAAAAAAGGTTAAACACAAATAATGTTTTTATATTCATACAGCACTGTCCAACTAGCAGCCTAACCTGAAGAGTACCGTGAACAGTAGATCTCTTGGCCAGATCTCTGAGGAAGAAGATATTTTTAATGTCAATGACGGTTTTTATCCTGATAAACAAAGAATATCTAAAAGTCACTTTGCCAAAAAGTGATTGCAGCTTCTAACTTGTGACAGTAATGTTGTTTCTGGCTCAAAATGACCAGATATCATTCCTGACAGAAATGTTTGAAATACATTCCCCATATTATAGGCCAAAAAAGTCATTTACAACAGTTTAAATACAGCCAATCATTTTTTGGCAAATACTAGAAATCACTTTTTGGCAGATGATCAGTTTTTGGCATAACACCGGCAAGAAATGACTATGTGATAACTCCATTTCTAAGTTACTCCACCATATATGTTGTCATATCTGACTACATATCTGTTTATACTGATGTGCATGTGGCACGCCAATATCAACAGAAAGCATTGGCCAACCAATATATAATTTGGGTTATAATATTGATAAATTAATTATGACTCACATGTAGATTTATTTAAATCAGGACAGTCACAATAAAAAAAAAAAAAGATATGAGTACACTCACTATAGATTAATGGCAGCCAGAGTTTTTAAGGTGATTCGGGGGTAAAAATGTACTGCAAAATATTTAATCGACACACATCCATTTTTTTTATTCCTGATTTATTGCTAAGTGTTGATATTATTAAAATATGTTAAAATATAGTGTGTGCATTTTTTTCTTTCTTTTTTAAAAACACATTCTGCAGTAGAAACACAACGGCTGGCTGTGGTCGTTATGGGGTGCAGTCTAAATTTAGTGTTTTCAGCTCTTGGCTGACTAAAACATGTTTGTCCTACAGCAGCCACTGTAGCTAGGATTTGAATTGGGAGGGCTAAGAAAACAGAACTCAGTTGACTCCAGTCTGCAATCTGCTGACATATAGTGGTGAGATTTTACATACTGTAACTTTAAAACATGGTCTGCAAAAAAATCCACTCAGTTTGTGGTAATACAGGTACATACCAGAGTCCTTATACACTCACTTTGAGCAAGCACAAAACAAATCCAGGCCCACAGTGTGCACATTCCTTATCTTAGACCATAGCTCTCCTAGCTTATTTGCTAGACTAAGTTAACCTGTAGAACAAATTTGTTTGCACAAAGAATGGAAAATGAAAGCCTGACCTTGGTAATTTGACATTGTTTTTTCACTCTCCTGCATACAGAAATGCACCACATGACAGATAAAAGAAAAGCTGAGTAAAATAAACTCTTTTTTTTTTTCTTTCTTCTTCTTCTTTTCAGGACCCAAATGAAGATACGGAGTGGAATGATATCCTGAGGAAGAAAGGAATTCTTCCTCCCAAGGAGATACCTAAGGAGGATGAAGAGGAGGAGCTGGCCCTCCAACAACAGTCTGTTGGTAAGAGTTTGGGATAAATGTCAGTAGTTTAATCAGAAAAATGCATGTTTTTACCTAACAAGACATAGTTTACAGGGTTAGGGTTAACCCTAATTAAATGCATATGAAATAGTCATTATTAACATTGACATGTTAATAATGTTTTCTCTGAACAGTTAAAACATATGAGGACATGACGCTGGAAGAGCTAGCGGAGAATGAAGATGAGTTCAGTGAGGATGATGAAGCAGCCATTGAAATGTATAGGTAAGTGGTGATTATGCAGGTGTGCGTGTGTGGTGGTGGTGGTGGTGGTGGTTGAGAGTTTCAGAAACCTCAAGCGTACTCCTTAACTAGTGTGATAGCACGATTGCAGTAGAGTAGAACAATGATAAATCGTTTCAGCTTTGTGCTGGTGGTTGTCTGTTTGGACTTCTTGGTCTAATATTTGTCATGTAGTCATTGTTAAATTATTTTGGCAAAAGTTGATTTTAACTGTAATTTTTTAGCTTAAAGTATACTTAGTATTTTCTGTTGCCCACGAATAAAACAACATTTGGCTTAAACTTTTGTTGAATTGAGAGTTTGAGGTCAGTTTGTCGGGTTGCTGACTGATGCGAGCTGCATCTCCTTCCAGACAGAAGCGTCTTGCAGAATGGAAGGCAACTCAGATGAAGAATGTGTTCGGCGAGCTGGGAGAAATCTCTGGACAGGACTACGTCAAGGAGGTCAACAAGGCCGGAGAAGGCATCTGGGTGGTGCTGCACCTCTACAAACAGGGGTGGGTCATCCAACAAGCGCATGAATGGGAATGAGACATAAATGCTTCTGGAAATACTTAAGTGTCGCAGGACAGAAAACATTTGGGTTAAGTCTTTCATATCTTGTGTTTAGGGGGGTAATCACCATTAATTTCAATTATTTTACACATTTTGAGTACACAAAGTAAATTCTTGGATTAGTTAAATATCTAAAACAAATTTGATTTTTTTTAATTATTATTTTTTTATATAATTTATCAAACAAAAAAAATCTGCTTAGATCTGAGTCTTTGGTTATTTTTTTTCTAATGTACGTTGTTACTACTTGTTTTGCTGTAGGATGGAAAAAATAAGAAGTGATCAGTTGGCCTCTCATTATTTTTGATTGGGAACATTAACTGACCAAACAATTCATTTGTAAGTAGAAAAAATAATTGGATCACTCCAAATCCATCCATTGGATTGTAACAGTGAATTTTAGGTTTACCCCGATGTCTGGGTGCACTGAGCTAATGAAGCGTAGATCCACTGGGCTGCCATTGGGCCATCATTGTGGCTCAGGAGTTCAAGCAGGTTGTCCACCAGTCAGAAGGTCAGTGGTTTGATCCCTGGTGCAGTGCCTACAATGCCAGCAGTACTGGTACAACCATCCAGTACTGCTGATGCTGCGTCATTTCACCTTTTTCAGATTCCACAGTCCCATCACTCATTCACGTGGGGCAGGAAGCACTTGACAATTAAAATGAACCACTGTTACAACTGTCGGCCCATCGGCCTTTTATTACCAGCTTTGCCTCTGAACACAAAGTTTATCATCAGCAGGCCAGTCTGATGTTTCCTCTCCATTCATCTCCTTTGCCAGCATCCCTCTGTGTACCCTCATCAACCAGCACCTGAGCGCATTAGCCAGGAAGTTCCCTCAAGCAAAGTTCCTCAAGTCCATCTCCACCACCTGCATCCCCAACTACCCCGACCGCAACCTGCCAACCATCTTCGTTTACTTCGAGGGTGAGATGAAGGCCCAGTTCATCGGTCCTCTGGTCTTTGGGGGCATGAACCTGAAAGTTGAAGGTAAGAGGCGACGTGTTGACTCACAAATCTGCACGACCTTTGAGCACAATTGAGCATATTAACACAAAATGAACTGTTGTCTATTTTTTAAACTGGAAAATATCAAGAAGTAGGTATAACACACAGGTGTTGGCATTTAATCTGGAATTTGTTTGGCCATGTTTTCATTTTTTAGTGGTTGTAATTTTAGTCTGACAATCTGGCATTTAATAATAGGATCTGTTATAATTCTGTTAGTCCATTAAAACTGGTTTGAGAGGTATTGATTCACATTCAGGGTAATTTTTGGAAGCCGTAGTTTGCCATGCTGTTTAACTGCATAAGTAGGTCAGTAAAAGTTTATTTGTATGGCACCTTTCAAGATAGATATCACAAAGTGCTTCACAATATAAAATGCTAGAGCATAAAAAAAACACAATGTTACCCAAATGCAAGTTTAAAAAGATGAGATCACCCAGTCCACAGATCCCAGGCTCAGGGGGGAGAGAGCTCCAGAGTCTGCAGGCCAACTGTTGCAAAAGCTCCTTCTCCTTTAGTTTGTACTGTTTTGCATTTTTCTCTACTTGTCATATTATGTGAGTGAAGTGTAATTTGTGTTGTGTGTCCCACCCAGAGCTGGAGTGGAGGTTATCAGAAACCGGAGCCGTGAAGACGGACCTGGAGGAGAACCCCAAGAAAAAAATCGAAGACAAGCTAATGTCGTCGATAAAAAGTTCACTTCCTACACGAAAAGACAGTGACTCAGAGGATGAGAACTATTAAAGCAAACAAAAAAAGAAACACCTATAACATCAAACCATGTGGCAGCTACATGGAAAACACTCAGAAGACCTTAAAGTCGAGCAGGAACACAGAGGGGGCGGCATTGCCTTTGTCAACATGAGCGTTTTGTGTTGTAACCATGTAGGTGGCGCTCCTATACTGGGATCAGTCCTGTATTTGGACAGGCCACCGGGCTGCTTGGGAGGATCAAACCTACATTATGATCCTTTTTTAAACCTCCCAGGCTACCGTACATTTCTGCAGGGGGAACGGCACAACAGTCACTGTTCTGTAATTTGATGAAACATTCAACAGCGTCAACTAAATCGTTACAAAAGCATCAAGGACGAGTTTTAACTTTTTCTTTTTATTACGTTTCATGATAATTGTCACAAAATGTTCATGTACATTTAATTCTGTTAAATTAAATGTGAGTTCACCTCTTTTCCACAGTTTTTTTTGTTTTGTTTTAGATACCCATGTGTTGTGTAACAGTACAACGTGCCAAATTTGTTTGGTAACAGTTCCCGGTGACACAGATTTGCATTTGGAAGCAACGACACACACGGCAGCGTTAGCGGCGCACTTCTGTTTTTCCATCTATACAATCGAATAGTTTCTGCTAACAGGAAGTTACGGATGCTGTGCGTGGCCCATCAGTTGATTTTTGAATGCGATGTCCACAGGTGGAGCTGCCAGCTGCTCTTCTTCTGTTAAGTGTTTGGGGTTTTGTTTTTTTGGGCGGGAGGTTTGTTGAGATTTTCCTTTTACAACATCCCCTCTGGCAGACCTCGAATCTTCTGTTTAATTAGCAAGAAGAGAAAGAATCAGTCATTAAATTGGACCTGAGTGGTAACACAATTAAAAGTGATACATTCTGGCTAATTCTTAATCACTGGTTCACTACTTCTTCACTACCTGAAAAGGTTAAGTCTTTATAGGCAGAAGAGAAATGAGTGGAAAGTCTGTGTGTGTGTGTGTGTGTGTGTGTGTGTGTCTGTATGCATTATCTCTCGTCTTTGGACCTTTGTTATTGAGATGAAACTAACTTGTGGGAGCAGCTCCAAACTCATTAAGTAATAGTCACATGCCAAAAATATTTAGCCTCCAGTTCTCATGCAGGAAGCTTTAAAAGTGTAAGAGTTGCCTTCAGGCGACCGCAGTTCTGTTTACTGTGGAAGTACCATTCATTCATAATCCTGCTCTGAAAGCTACCACTGTGCATCTTCTAAAAAAATTAATTCAAGTGCTTTTAGATCTGTTTTCTCACCAAAAGTACCACCTTCTTCTTTCTCCTCTGGGAAAGCTTTGGGGAAAGCCGCATGAGAGGGTGAACTGAGTGAGACTGGAGGAAGACAGAGAGAGAGAGGGGTTTGTGATGATCTGCTGAGTAGGCCAAAACATCAGAATATCACTCCAAATGTCACCTTTTAAGGAAAGTGTGTCTTCAGCTTCATCATTCACTTCAACAGGTACTGAATAAAAATTCATAAATGGCCTGAAAGCTTCAAAGCAGATGTTCTGTGTTCTCCTTTCCCACCAATGTTGTCACTTTGAAACGACCAAAAGCGGTTTAAAAACTGCACTAAATTAAAGTAGTAACTCTTGAAAATGGCAACGCGGTGTAAGAATCGCGCACTAACTGTGATTGGTTTGCTCATTTGCTCACCTCTTGTTGTACAGCTCCGACAGAGTTGCGTGCTTTGGAGTAATGAAACAAGAACTAGGGGGGGGGGAAAAGAAGAATCAGTGAGCTGCCAGTGAAGAAACACCAGAAATTAGAGATAAAGCATAAAAGACAAGAGGTGAGGAAAACCTACTCTTTTGAAAACATTCTGCACCTGCTCCTGTGGGGGGAACAATTAGGGATTAATGACAGAATTACCATTATCCAAATACACTCACACTCTACCCAGCCCCCGCTGAATCTTTTTAATACCGCAAACAGACCAAACAACAGCGACTCCACAAAATTTAAGAGACCACACACTGATTTGAGCTCTGTGATGTTATCGTGGTGTGTGCCTGTTGACCGGTGGCTCATCTGCACACTCCTGAGTTTCAAAGAGAGATTTAACTTGGGTGGCAATACCCAGACACACTCATGTTTATCAACCTGATAACCAGCTTTATTCTTCCCTCTCTTTTCCTTTTTTTTTACGTGCATATCCCTCTTTTGTAATGGAAATGTTTGAATAGATTAAAGATATACATGCATATATTAATTTTGGCTGAAGGCTGACGTGATTGGCTGCAGAGAACTGAAATTGGGCACATTAAGTTCAGTTGAACTGGGCTTTTTTTAAGGATATGTTTGTTATCACAAGCCAATTATTGTTTTTAAAGCTAATTATTTCATGATCATATAAGGGAAAACCACCTTGAAGCGACACCATGAGGCCTAGTCTCTGGATTCTAGTGCGCATTTCTAGAAACTGTAGCAATGGTTGAGAATCGGACCTGGTAAGCGCCTCACCTCCAGCCTTAGAAACGCGTTGAATAACATCATATCATAAGCAGCTAATCTTCACATCAGTTACTGCAACCAAAGAGGCTGATGGGAGTATGAATAGTCTGCTTTATGTTTTGAAACCTCAGTGTTGGTGAGGAATAGATCATCTTCATGACCTCTATAATAGTAAATAGACTCCAATATCCCGTACAAAGGAACTGCTAAAAAGCTTTTAAAAATGATAATAATATAAACCTTTAAAATGTTTGCCTACCTCATTCTGGTCTCTCCACAACACACCACTCAAATCATCACCTCTGATCCCTCGCACCTATAGACAAACAACACACTGATTTATGACTCAATAAATGGATAAATATCACTGACTAAAGATTTTCTAAGAGGTAAAAAAAAAAAAATAATTTTCCTAAAACACACAAGCAGCCGTCCATGTTGTATAGAGATTAAAAAAAAAAATTGACATTTTTATAAAAACTCATTAGCCTTGGTATATTTCTCAAAGCCCTGACTGCAGATGATCGGTGTTGCTGGACACTGTTCATCAATGGCAATAAGTAGCGACATTTACACAAGAAGCCTAGAATGAGTGGGTTATGCACCAAGTTAGGAGAAAAATCATAAAAACTGTGGTAGAGCTGTTTGTTAGTAGCATTCAGCGGCTCAAATGTCACATTTGGAAAAAGAAGGGAGACTTTGAGAAACGCCTCAGTGGTGGAGGGATGGATGGATGTAAATGAAGGGATATCTCACTACCTTTCGTAACGCTATGCCGTCTTCCCACTGATCAAAAGGACTGGCATCTGGATAAAGATACACGTGTTAATAATTTTCGATTTTTTTATACTAGGGCAGCATAATTCAGTAAAAACATTATTGTAATTGCAGTGATATACTAAGGTGTGTACCATATCATGCATTTGTGGTCCAAAATAATGATTTGGAAGTGTTTTATTGTCATTTATTGTTTTGTTTTTTTTATGTGTTAGAATTTCAAAGCCTTTAAATATGAACCTATCAGGAGGCTGGTGGTGTATATGCGACTCAGTACTGCATTTCACTGCATGGTTCAGGCTACTCACGAGTGGCTTTTATCAAACTACATGCTGAAAATGTTCAAGCTTTCCTCAAAGAGCGTCAGCATCTTTAACTGCAAAATAAAAGTTTCAGAATTATAATATACATAATGTTACGATTTTAGAGAACTCATTAAAAAAGCAATTTGGACTGACCTCCGGGGGTTCGGTATCATTTTATTTACAGTTTTCTCCTTGGTAACATGTTGCTGTCTGCACAGATGTGCTCAGTACATGAGCATCACTGTCACTGCGGGCTTTAGACGTATAACAGAGCACAAGCTTTAATACTTTATCCATTCTTCATTTCAGAGGGAAATATCTATTTGATGAGATATTTCAATAGAGGACTGTTACTTGTGACGGAGTACATTTTACACTGATACATTACTACTGGTACTGAATTTTAATAATTAATGTTTCTCTCCTATAATGAGTCATTTATAAGCAGTTTGCCCTCCACTTACCAGTCTGAGCAGAGCACCCATACTGGAATAAAACTTTATATATAGTTCTTATTGGTTTTACACCTCCACACATAGTGGCTTGTTCTAATATGTGAGACCCACGAGCTAACAGCAGACAGCATTGTGATGTAATGCATTGTGATGCATTACATCACAATGCATTTACTACAGATCTGTTTTTATCCTGTAAGTCCATTTTTTTGTTCAAAGTATCTATTGGTGGCATTTTTTTTTAATTAAAAAGACTGGGCGAGTTACAAAGCACATCAACCTATATTTAATAGCTTATTATAGCTCTATAAAGCATTGATAAGTGATTCAGTAACAATGAATAAGTGAGTTACAAATTATAAACCATTTCTAAAAGTTGGCTGGTGCCAGTCACTCTTTAATTACCACTTCAAATCTCTGCATTGCTTTTTTTTTTTTAAACATATACTGAGAATTTCAATGACTCGGATCTTCTTTGTTTCCTGTAACCAATTAGAGATGCAGCCTATTTGTTTTATAGTGTATATGTAGCTGACTTAGTCCATGTTTCACCTACCTGTTGTGTTCCAACATCCAAAGCAAATGAATAAACATAAGAGAAAAAGTTGTTGCACAGCTGACAGAGTCATATCTCCAGTTTCCTCTTCCTCGTTGTATTTGGAGAAGGCTGGCTGATTTGGCTCCGCTCTCTGGTCTCGGCTCCTAACGGTTGTGAGTGGTCTGAAAGCATTGTCCTCTGCCCACAGCACTTTAAAAGCACACAACTGTGCTGGCTGACATGCATCTCCTCAGGTGACCAATCACACACACCGATCAGAGCATCAGCAAACCCGCTTGCGCAAACCTCGACGCACCTTTCACTCTTTCTCTCTCCCCACACTCACACAGACTGTACAGTTGGAAAAATACAGAGCACTTGGAATGCCGAGCTCTGGGAATACTGGGCTGTTTTGCCGCGTATGCTGACGTCAAGTTGGCAACACAGATATGACTGGAGTCTCCTTCAGGGAAAGGAAATGTATTTCACACAGGCAGCTAATAAACTTCAATAAATATTGAAAAGAGCATCAACATTTAATGTGAACTCCTGCCGGGAAGTGTTTATTGTTCCTTAAGGGATGATTATGGTATGCAGTACAAATTCTCTTATTAAGATACAGAAAACAACTGGACACTCAGATGATTCAGGAGTCAGTCAGAAGCCAAAAGATCTGCACAGTTATGGGTTGAGAGTCACTACTATAAGCTAAAAATGCAGATGAGAAGATTTATGTTTTATTGCTCTGGTGTAAAAGCGACTGTATACTGAGATGTGATTGGATGACAATCAAAGGTCTGAGTTTTGGGGGGTTTTTTGCAGCACATTTGATTTGTATAGCTTGAAAAATATGATTTGCGCGAGTCAAGAAGTTCTGCTTTAAAACATCTGAAGAACCCAAATGCACCATTTGTACAATCCACACTTGAATTACATATGTTGGGGCATTTTCTAAAATGAGAGAGAGAAAAGATTATTAAGACATTAAGGTCATGCCAATATATAGGCTGGCATGACCTTAATGTGGCCGGTGATGCCCTGGTCCATATCTGGGAGGAGAGCTCCCAGGATAGCATCAGTGTCTCATTAGGAGCACGCTCCGATGTTGTCAGGCATGCATATAAGCACGTGGGGTCCATGCAAACTACTGAGTTTTACATTTCCTCTGCTGTATCAAAATCAAGCAGACTGACTCAAAGCCTGTGTGGCTTGTTGTTTCATTTAACTGATTAAACAGCACACCTTGTGTCAGGTGGTGCTCCGATGTGGACACTGTATGTTACTCTTTTCAGGGATTAACTGTTCTGATCAGGCAGACTGGAGGCAGACCGCAGCGATCATATTTCCCCTGACACAGAAACCCACTGATAAAGGTAAACCCGCATTGTTACTTTTTTTTGACTTTTTTTATTCATTGTTTTGGTTTTTATCACCTGATTCTGAAGCTCTGCTGTGTGTTTTTAGCCTCTATTTATTAAATGTTTTGGTTTTATGGAAAAAAAAAGTCAGTCAAGAAGCAGCAGCATCAAGGTGCTGTCACAGTGGTCCACCTATCAGAGGTGTCAGCTCTGACAGGTGGACTGCCCGCTGTCCCTGTACATCTAGCAAACAAATAAATTCCACAAAGATCAAAATAAAAATGACCCACACAAATGTTTTTGATCATGTATGAAGGCAGGATGGCATAATTTGTCAGTACCTTATGCAAACATTTCCTATTACAAAATTTTAAAAATGAATATTTTTTTCTTTTTCATTTTTCAGGATTTGAAAAAGATTTGGTTTTAATACTTAATAAAGTAAATGGTGAATCTGCACAAGAAGACTGAAACTTTTCATAGAAACTACTTTCTTGCATGCACATTTTGCTGTTTTCTCTTATCTTTTTATACTTTTGCTTCTGTTCTGTTGTGCATGACTGTGGATATCAGTGCATTTATATAAACCCTAAACTAAAAACCATAAACATTAAAATAATTTAAGATGTGCTCAGCTGAAATGTCTATTCAACCTGCTGATTTAGCCTCCCTGTCATGTGGCAAATATAAAAAAAAAAAAAAAAAAAATCCCAGCTCGCCCCTACGGGCGGTCTTTTTGCCCTTCAAGCTCGGGTCCTCTA
>JAVDPK010000185.1:62699-87328 GCA_034780415.1 Cichlasoma orientale | reverse complement strand
AAAGCAATAAACTCAACCATTGCTGACTCTTTCCAGTGTGTAGCGTATATGAAGATCTGGTAATCACAGGCCATCTTGTGTGATTGCCTTGTACAAAAACAAAGGAAATGGGAATGACTGAATCACAGCAAAACAGCTGATTTGTTTCTCATTTTGAAAAACAGACACGCTCCATTCCACGGCACTTACACAAAAAACCAAAAGCTTGATTTGGAATATAAAGCAATGACAGATCTGATCAGAAAACAAATAATAACACATAATAACAATAATATTTTTTAATGGTTACTTTCCGTTTACAGAAAGATTCATGTACGCACCATTTTACCTTTTGCTGTACAAATCAAGCACAAAGATATGATATTTAGCTCCACAGCTGTGTCCAGTGACGTTTTTGGGTAGCAACAGTGATAGATCAATAAAAAAAAAAAAAAAACAATGCTCCCAAAACTGCTGTAAGCTAAACTTTTCTGATCTAATGTAACTTTAATTTTGCCTTTTGTTGCTTTAAAATAAGGATGTTGGGATTTGGCACGGTGACCATCAAATTGATTGCTCTGTGATTCAGTGCAGTTTCTAATCGGTCACACGTATCTTTGTGCGAACAGGCAGGTGTTTCATTAAGTCTCACTGAGCCAGTCGTACTTTTCACCCTGTCTGACAGTAATGATCATCATATTTTTCAGTAATCTACATGTGTGGGCCGCAGTCGGATCATGGACTTTATTTTGTCTTTGGGAAGGGGGGGGGGGTATTTTTCGCTAAAGGAGCAGCAGAGGCTGATATATTAGTTAAATCAAAACCATTAAACTGGATAGGCCTGTAGCTACGACGTAGCAGCTTAGGAGGCAAAAAATATTTATCAGTCTCACGGTCCCCTTTGCCTCCAGCTCTGATCCTCTCTGCTTTGCTTGTGCCATCTGAATGTCTGGTGGTGCGACTGCTCTCTGGCTTCCTATCTGGCGCACCTGGCTCCAATCACCTTATCGCTAATCAACAGTATACACACAAGGGCTCCTCCACCCTCTCTCAACTACATCATCTATTAACAGTTGCTATAGAAGCATTCAGGCTCCTCATTTGTTGTTTTAAGTTTTCTGTAATGAATTCCCCTGTGACAGGCAGCGCTCCAGCGTCGACTCTGTGCTGGATACTTTCCAGCACAGCTTTCTATAGTGGTGGCCAGGTTGTGACATTACTTGAAGTCTTGTTATTATTTTTTATTCTGCCAAGAACTCAACAATGTAGGCCAGAGAATGATAGCTGGGATAGGCTCCAGGCTCCAGGCTTCCCGTGACCCTGAACTGGATAAGTGGAAGAAAATGGATGGATGGATGGATGGATGGATGGATGGATGGATGGATGGATGGATGGATGGATGGATGGATGGATGGATGGACACCCTCACTTGAAACCTTCACCTACTTGAATCTTCTGTGTTTCAGTGAAGCCTTTAAACTCAGTGCGTGTGCCTGTGTTGACTGAAGCTTTTCTGTTTATCAGCGCATGTCGTCATTTTTGTTTGGAATAGATTCTGCCTAAAAAAATAAAAAAAATCTGGTTCCATATTGCAGGGGGCTGAGTTGTTTTTCCAAATGCGGACATGCCTGTCAGTGACACCAGACCTATTAAACTAAATAAATTCATGTTGCAGCATGAGGTCACCGCTGAGAACGAATTGTTTTTTCCAGGAAGTGCAAATGAAAAATTCCACGGGCTCTTCAAAGCTGCATCACTAATTTCTTGTAAACAAAATAAAACATACGTTTACCAGGATTGTTGTGCATTATTTATATAATTGAAGCCTAAAAAGCATGTTCGATTATGTGAGATCATTTAAATAGTTCAATTTTTGCTGATTTTCCCATCCATCCCTAGCAGTCTGCCATCACTCCTCCTGTTCTCAGCCTTTGCTGTAACTGATCATCAGTGGAATAAGGTGAAACCATTTCCAGAATGTGAATCTCACTGAATACACGCTTATGTGTGAATCTTATAGTAAAAAACAGGCCCCCGGAGTGCTGCTAACAGTCAAAGTCTTCACAGTGTCATTTTGACTGCCACTCTTTGCAAGATGAGTCCGTTTGAAGCCGGGATCCAGTGAATCCGGAGACATTATAGCTCATCATTTTCTTTCTATCTGTCAAACCTTTTTATTTTTATCTTCCGCGCCCCTCTGTAGAAAGGGAACAGGAGCACCGTAAGTAACAGGATCCATTAATTATTATCAAACAAGTGAGACGAATACCGTTCAGCCTCTGAAGAATTCATCTCTGTATCACCTCAGGATCTGATTTTTCACTCCTTGTTGAGGTAGTCTAGGTGAGAATTAAAAGCAGCTCTCTCCATCTCTCCACCCATTAAGGAACATCAGATCTGAATTTGCAGCACTAATATGAAGGTTCTGAACACCTCCTGTCACATGCCTGACAGAAATATTAGTGCCAGAGTCTCATGGCAATATTGTGCGTGATACTTTCCAAACAAAAATTGCCCATTAGCCTCCCAAACACTTGTGATGTAACTCCCCGTGGTCATAGGTTGACGTATGTGCCATGCCTGTACAGCTGCTGCTGTTGGGTGCATTCGGCGGTATGATACAATGGGGAAGTGTCCCGCAGTCTGGAGGTTCCCGGTATAGCATTTAGGCTGATTGGTTTGCTGCAACAGCTGCTTCACTACTATGAATCTCTTGAGATGTTTTTATATTGGATAACCCAAGCTTGCTGCCTCTGTTTCGTGTGTGTGTGTGTGTGTACACGTTCGATTTGCTGCTACATCTTCCTAAGATTGTGGGTGCTTGATTGCATATGACCTCACAAAGAGACACATCATCCTCCTCCACTGTATCACTTGGAGACTGGAAAGAGCAAAGCAGAACACAGGCAAAAATCCTCTGACTTCAGGTTCACAATGTGTTCTGTATACACCCACTGGCCACTTTGTTAGATACACCTTGCTAGTACCAGGTTTTGCCTTCAGAACTGCCTTAATTCTTCGTGGCATCGATTCAACAAAGTGCTGGAACCATTCCTCAAAGATTTTGGTCCATAATGACATGACAGCATCACACAGTTGCTGCACATCAAAGGTGCTCTATTAGACTGAGATCTGGTGACTGTGGAGGCCATTTGAATACAGTGAACTCACTGCCATGTTCATGTGCCATGTATGTTCCACCACACAAGGTAGGATGGGTCCATGAGTTCATGTTGTTTGTGTCAAATTCTGACCTTGAATGTTGAAGAAGAAATTTCCTCTATTGTCCAGTTTTGTGAACCCGTGTGAACTGTAACCTCACTTTCCTATTTTTAGCTCACAAGAGTGGCACCCAGTGTGTTCTTCTGCTGCAGTATAGCCCACCTGCTTCAAGCTTCAACATGTTGTGCATTTAGAGATACCCTGAGTAGGTTCAGTAGGCTGTCTTGACCATGTCTGCATGCCTAAATGCACTGAGTTGCTGCCATGTGATTGATTGGTTAGATATTTGCATTAATGAGCAGTTGAAAAGCTGTAACTAACAAAGTGGCCGGTGAGTTTATATCAGCAGTCGCACAAGTGAAACAGAATTGTTGTCAAATTGAGACTCATTGCTGACCCTCCTGTCTGCTTGTATTTATGGACATAGTGTAATTGCAGGGAAATGAAGGTTATAGGTAGGCCTAAGAAGATCCATAGATAGGTCCAATTTTAATAACCAGATGTCGCTTTGCTTTTAATGGCAATGGCTCAAGGAACTGTGGTGAAACAATATCTCCTTTCCTGTAACATTAAAAGAATTCATCAGTAGCTCCCACATAGATACAAAGACTCTTCTGCCTCACCCAAATCCACTCCGCTGCTATATTCTTTGTGAGTGGTTTGCTGTAAGTATTCTTCGCCATAATTTGTGCTTTGCCCTCCGCTTTTCCTTCCCTCTGTTTCTTGCATGTTTAAAATAGTCCACCTCTATACTATGGATTCATTTAAACATGCAAAAATCAAAAGCAGAGGGCAAAGCACGTATGGTGCAAACTGTAACAGAGGCTTGAATAAATCACGCTGCTGGAAATACTTGCACCAAATATGTGTTAATCAACACGTAAACAAATATATAAGATGCTTGTTACTGAGTACCTCCTGTAAATAAATGCCCCGCTGACTGATAAGATTACTTTGATTTTTATTTTATTTTATTTTTTTATTAAAGAAAAATATCTTTAGACTGTTTGTGGCACTCTCAAGATATTGAGAGACAGACCTTTCATGGGATTCGTTTGCAGTAAAAAAAAATACTGGATAATGCCAGCTTTATCCTTATGAGCAATAGGCTGTGTGTGTTAAATATGAATGGCAGTGAGGAAAAGGATAAGTCTTTTAAGCTGTACATCTGCCTCTGAAACCTACTAGAAACACAGGTGGCTCCTCTCCACAGCTGGCTTTTAACAGAATAAAAGATTCCTGATATTTCATTGTGGGGTTTTTTTTGTTGGGGTGTTTACCACAGGCTGGCATTAATGAGTGAGTCCACATCTCATTGTTGTTGAGGCACATCAATGCTCTTCCCCTTATTAACCCCATAACTCAGCTTGCCCTGCCAGCAGGCATCACCTTTAAAATGACCCACAGTGTCGTATCTCACATGGTCGATGCAGCTCAAGCGCTCCTCGGGGAACCTGAAAACACATCCACTTTAAAGGGCATTGCTCAACACTTTTCAGTGACTTGTGATCAAATTGTATAATTTGATTGTATATATATATTTTTTGCTCGAGGAAGTGCACGGTGACGTGATTTGATTCTGCAGAAAGAAGACAGAAGTTGCTATTATTTCTATTATTCTTTTGATTTCAGGTCGGGGAAGGGATTTCTAATCACGCAAGGTGAAAATATATCATGAAGCTGAAAATATTAGAAGATATCTCGAGGGACATGGCAGAGCTACAGTAATTTGCTAAGTTATAAAATCCGAAATACTCCAATATTCTCGACCTAGCTGCACACCTTTTTGGAGGTTTTGGCCTGACATGTTACTCTCGATCTCAATCATCAAATTACAAAATTTATATTCTGGAAGAATGGTTTTACAACCCTCCACTAGGAGGTCCTGAGACATTTAGAATCAATACCAAGATGACTGAAGCAGCTGTGGAGAGAAATGTTGGCCCAGGCTCAGATTCAACAAGGTGCTGGAAACATGCCTCAGAGATTTCGGTTCATATTGACACGACAGCGTCACACAGTTGCTGCAGATTTGTTGGCTGCACATCCCATTCCACCGCATCCCATTGAGCTGTGTGACATGGAGCGTTATCCTGCTGGAAGCAGCCCTCAGGAGATGGGTGCACTGCGATCATAAAGGGATGGATAGTCAGCAACAATACTGAGGTAGGCTCTGTTGTTTAAATGATGCTCAGTTGGTACTAAGGAGCCTGAACTGTGCCAAGAAAATATTCCCCACATTATTACACCACCAGCAGCAGCAGATGTTTAGTCTTCATTTTAAGTGTGGTCCTATTTGAAACAAAACCTAAATACCCTCCTTTAAGAAGAACATGTACTTTCATGACTGCAAACCATTCACTGACCTAACTCTGGGTCCACTAAATATCTTAATCACTCTAATACCACAGCAGCAGCGCTGACAGACGCCGTCTATTAATACACAGTGACCAATGCAGCTTAGTCAGCATGAGTCACAGGACACCCTCCACTGGTGAGACGGAGGCACACGCGATAGGAGCAGCATCCGTACCTCGCATGCAGCAGCTGGATGAAAGAACTACACAGCAATAAACTGAGAGGTTTTCTGTGTAACCAAACCACATTCATCATAATAAAGATTAATAACCGTCTGTGATAAATATTATACTGCTGTGTAATGTTTACTGGTTTTCACTTCTAACGAGTGGTCAGTACTCCAAATATAATCTACAAAAGAATATTTCACCAGAATGCTATACTTTGATACTCTTCATATTTGACCCAAAGCTGACTATTCGCTGAAAACTTGGCATATCCTGCCATCCTGACTGTGCAGTGTATCCTTAATAAATTTGAGGAAACTGGACAAGTGGAGGACAAAAGAAGAAGTGGCAGGCCCAAAATAATAATATGAACACTTAGCAATAAATCATGAATAAAAACCGGATATTTTTTGATTAAATATTTTATGAGATTTTACATTTTTACTCCCAAGCCTCCTAAAACACTCTGGCCGGTGCTTTTCCAGTGAGTGCAGGCTGTAAGATCACTGTTTACCTCATGAAGCATTTACTCTGGAGGAGGCTTTAAAACTCTGTGAAAAGAGTCTGAAACGAGTCGATGGGTGCCGCTTTCAGATCATACAATTTATGTTTAAAAGAATAACACAAAGTGGTTTGTGGCAGGCAGTTTACTGCATTTTAAAATTATTCAGTCCATAAATTATTTGTAAAACTGGTGATAGGACATCTATGTAACCCTCTATAAATCATGTTATTGTCGCTCATTTATTTATTTATCGTCAGTCGTGAGAAAGCCAGGAAACGCGTTGGGAGGTCCACCGCACTCACACACACTGGTTAAAAAATACTACAGAGGGATATGTGTGTGGTTGGGGTTGAAATTCCTTGTTTGTGGGGGTTGGGGGAGCTGTTTCCATCATTGTTAAGTGCAAAAACCAGATTGAACTCTAATGCTGTGTTAATTCTCTCCTACCTGTCAGCATACGCAGTTTTTGCACCTATAAATAAATAAATAAATAAATAAATAAATACTGCATTATTGGCTGGACACTTTTGCGGAACATGTCTGTTGTTGCATTTGGTCATTTTCAAGAGCATTCAAGCTGACCTCAGTGCCATTTGAGTATGAGGAAGGCAGGAGAGAGGTACAGCAGCGAGTGTCTGCGACCATCTGTAAAACACGGTGGAGGCTCAGTCGTGGTTTGGGGCTGCATTTCAGCCAGCGGTGCTGGGGATCTTGGCAAAATTGATGGAATTATGAACATGGATGGCTGGATGGATGAATACAGATTCTGATCCACCATCAATACCATCTGGAAAGCATCTGATTGGCAACATCTTCATTTTTCAGCACGACAATGATCCCAAACACACTGCCAATGCAGTGAACGCACACCTGGACAGGAAAACACACAATGAAACACTATCAGTCTTGGATCGGCCTCCCCAGGTGATTGAGGTGGTGGGGGTCAAGTTCAGTTTGACAGACTTACATCCATGAAAATCTCCAACCTGCTGCGTGATTTGTACTTTCAATAAGCAAATCTTTGGACTGAGCTGTGTAGGTTAGCAGATAAACACTATATATGCCGAGCTGATGAAGCACTTTGCTTACAGCTTCAATAAAAAGCCCTTTTATTATAGAAGCTGAAACATGCTCTGGAGGACCATTCAAAAGATAATGGAAACTCCCTCACTCTGTGTCACATTGATCCTGGTCTGTTTGATAGAAACAGAAGGACACTTAAGATGAAATTTTGTAATAATTTGAAGTGGCAAGTGGAATACAGTCACTGAGCACTTTATTAGGAACACCAATGCTACAGTAGTTGGGGCCTGCCTTTGGACTCACGCTGCCTCCATTCTTTGTGGAATGTTGAGTGTTTTCAGCATTTATGCCTTAAACCTTTTTTGTACTATTAAACTCTAGAGACTGCTCTGCAATTCTGCTCCCTTTAGTGGTCACCACAGCGGATCATCTGCCTCCATCTCGCCCTGTCCCTAGCATCCTCTTCTGTCACACCTCCAGCCCTTCGCATGTCCTCCTCCATCTTCAACATCCTTTGTCCAGTGTATCCACTCTCCCTCCTCTGCACAAGTCCAAACCATCTCAGCCTTTCCTCTCTAACTTTGTCTCCAAACTGCTCAACCTGAGCTGTCCCTCTGATGTCCTCATTTCTAATCCTGTCCATCCCGGTCACTCCCAATGAAAACATCTTCACCTCTGCCACCTCCAGCTCTGCCTCCGGTCTTTTTGTCAGCGCCACCGTTCTCCAAACCGTCAAAGCAGGTCTCACTTCCATCTTGTAAACTTTCCCTTTCATTCACAAATCACCCCTCACACTCATCTCCACCTACTCCACCCTGCCTGCACTCTCTTATTCACCTCTTCTTCAAATCACATTGTGCCCCATTCTGAGATTTGATGGGAATGTGACTGAAACCTGATGGGTTGAATAGATTATCACTCCCTCACATGTGGCTACAAAGATGTACTTTTATTCAAAAACTTCACACAAGCTAATAATCTCGTTAACTTCTGGCTTGCAGTAATGGAAGATCCTATCACAGGACACGAATGAGCCGACAAACTTTTATTGCAGAGTCTGAATATAACTAAATATAAAAAAATATGTATATTTAATTTAGCCTGTGGAGCTTTTGACCATTAGTAGTGCTATAGAATATGTCTGTGTAGGTTCTCAGAGTCTTAAAAACAGCTCTTGTTTCTGGTTGATGAAGATCTTTCATTGAACAAGAGACTTCTTGAATTCTAAAAAACTGATGGGGTTACCTGCCTCTTAGTGGGGTGGTCCTTGGAGCTGTTGACCCTATCTGTCATCATGTGACTTGTTTAGAGTCAAGTGAGCCAAGATGCGAATCAAGGCATGGGTCATTGCGGTCCCAGGGGCCGAGGTGTGAATCCTTTGCACTGCACTGAAACCTAATGCATTCTAGTTTCAGTGCATCACATGCACATTTTCAGCACGCGCTGAGATATGGTCCGGGTGTCACATCTAGCCTATTAAAGTCACTTTGAGGAGAGCCAGAGGTGTTGTCATTGTGGCTTACAGCAGAATTTTAAAAAATGAATGAAAGGAGAGTGTGAGCTCTGACAGGAAGAGTTGATTGGCTAGAGAGAGCGGCGGCAGTATCTGTGATGTGTTACCAGCCTGGACTGTTGTGATTCAAAGCTCAGTCAGAAAACTCTACTGTCCTTTTTATGCAACAGCGTTAATGGGCGGCTCTGGGCTGAATCCTATTTGCTGCACCACCAAAAATGACAAATCCCTACTAGTGGCTCTTAATTCCCTGTAAAAAAAATAAATAAATAAAAAATTAGAGAACTGTAAATAAGGGATTGGCTTTGGGGAAGCTAAGCACATAAGAGATAATTGATAAAATAACTGAAAAAATGTGAAAGCTTTTAATTTCCACATTTTTGTGTCTGCTGCTTTGTGTGTCTGTAGGGTGGGAGTAGGTTTCTTATTTTAAAGTAGAGTGGACTGACTTTCCTCGCAATGTAGTGTGCTATGTCAGTATAGATGAGTGGTTGAAGCCCAGTGGAGTTTTCTATTTCATCTTTTTAAAACCAGTGGTAAAGAATCGTTAATGTGCCTTCACTGACACATGCAGCGATACACTATATGGGTAAAAGTATTGGCACTTTTATGAAATCCCATTCTAAATCCATAGGCATTAATATGAAGTTGGTCACCCCTTTGCAGATATTGCAAACAGTTTTCACTCTTCTGGAAAGGTTTTCCATAAGGTTTAGGAGTGTGTTTATGGGAATTGTTGCCAATTCATCCAGAAGAACATTTAGGAGGTCAGACACTGATGTTGGACAAGAAGGCCGGGCTTGCAGTCTCCGTTCCAGTTCATCCCGAGGACGATGGGGTTGAGGTCAGGGCTGTGCAGGTCAGTCGAGTTCTTCCACACCAAACTCATCCAACCATGCCTTTATGGAGCTTTCTTTGTGCACTGGAGCATAGTCATACTCTGTTCCCACAAAGTTGGGAGCACGGAATTATCCAAAATGTCCTGGTATGCTGAAGCATTAAGAGTTCCCTTCAGTCGAACTAAGAGGCCCAAGCCAACCTAGCATTATCTCCTCTCTGTTAAACTTTACAGTTGGCACTGTGCAGTCAGGCAGGTGACGTTCCCCTGGCATTAGACAGACCCGGACTCATCCATCACACTGCCAGATAGAGAAGTGTAATTTGTCACTCAGCAGAACCCTGCTCCAGAGTCCAGTGGTGGTGTGCTTTTTACACAACAATGACAACAAGCTGCTGGCCTCCATCAACAGAGATCAGCAGTTGCTGAATGCTTGATGAAAAAGTTATGTTTTCAGCTTAGATTCAAAGACGATCACAGCTGAAGCTTTGACCCTGGGACAATCAGAGTGATTGGGATGCAAACCTTAAAGATCCCCAGGGAGTATATGGACACAGCATATCTATGCAGGTGCAATACCGTTTAAGGACTTAAATACTACCAGTGTCTCATTGTACTGGCTTCTGTAACGCACAGGGAGCTGCTACAAGGTTGCCAACACTGGAGTAATGTGACCCCTCTAATGTAAAAAAAAACAAAAAAAAAACCAGTCACCCCTTCAAAGGCATCTCACTTTAATCATGCCTGATTAACTGATTCAGCCCAGACAGTTAGAGCCGAGAGCTTCAGACGCTGCATTACTGACAGTGTCCTGCTGGTGCACACAGTCACACAGTGACTCACAGCATCCTCATCAGTAGCAGCACTTTCCCAGAATAAGCCGCGTTATCTCGTAAGAATCGACTGTGAGCAATTTCTGTCAATCAATAACAGACGGCACAATAAAACTTTGGGAATTTTTATTGGTGCGGGAGCTTATTGGCAACTCGATGACTCTATCCACTACTGACCATTAGAGCTCATGGTGGGAACATTGAAAAACATTCATTACAGCAGCGAGTACTACTTTTTCATTTTTAATGTATTTATTTATTTATTTATTGCTACTCAAGCAGAGTAAAGGTTGGCTGAGTGGAAAAACTGCAAATGAGTTTTTATTGAAAATATATTATAAATAGAATATAAAATGTGTTAAATAAATTATGTATTCATTTCCTTTAAATATTTGCTTTTTCCCAGGGGCTTCAGCTTTCTTTCCACTAAATATTTTTGAGTCTTTTATATGATATTATATTTATTATATTTGTTATTTTAAAATTAGCATTAAATTCAAGATGCTTTAATGGAAAGAGTAATGTAGCCATGAAACCTCAATGGGAAACACACTGAAATATTAATAATCATCCATGATTTGTCTGATAAGCCTGAATCGGTCTCTTCCTTTAATGTGCTCAAGATTCTAATAATATCAATTCTCTTTTTTCCTCACAGTAATGTTCAAGAAGGTTCAAGAAAATACAAAGGGAATTGTAGAAAACTTAAGTTCCGATAAAATGATTTAAATGATAAAGCCTGCAACATTTTCTCAGTGTTATATTTATCTTTTATCATGCTTAAACAGGAATAATGTCATTTTATTCCTCTGTAAAATTATACAAACCAAAATGAGAGCAGCCAAAGCACAGGGAAGGAAGTGTTATCTGATGATGCACAAGACCAAACTTGTCCTACTCCGTCTGAATCAGACGGCATCCTCAGAAGTCAGACTGCCATCTTGTGGTACGCTGGGCTTCAGTGCGTCATACAAGACGCGTATAGCTTTTGGTTTTATGACATCATTACTGGTCACAGTGTAACTGTCATGATCTCTGGGATGGGTCATGTTTTTGAGTTTGTAACCTTAGTTAATAAACCTGAATCTGGAGTTCTGTTGTGTTCTTGTATGTGAGGTTTTGATTTTTGTGTTTTGAGGGGTGTTTTTGTGTGATGGTTTTGGGTCCCTGCCCGTGCTTCATTATTCTTATAATGCTTTTATTATGTTTTTCAGTTTTATAATATTGTTACATTTTGGTTGTCTTTGGGTTATTATGATTACTTTGACAGTTTTTTTTTTTTCATATCTTGCTTTGAGCTCTACTCCCTGCCTTGTGATCGTCTCGATTACGTTCAACCATTTCTTGTTTCCTTCCGATTCCGAATTTCTAACTAGCCTCAGTGTGTGCATATACACTCATCGGCCACTTCATTAGTTACACCTTAATCACCTTAATTATTCACTGCACAGATTCAACGAGGTGCTGGAAACATTCCTCAGAGATTTTGGTTCATATTGACGTGACAGCATCACACAGTTGCAGATTTGTCAGCTGCACCTCAATGATGTGAAAATCCCATTCCACCACATCCCAAAAGTTAGGTTGAGATTTGATGACTGTGGAGGCCATGTGAGGACAGTCAACTCATTGTCATGTTCAAGAAACCAGTTTGAAATGATTCGAGCTTTGTGCAAAACTGCTAATTTACATCCCAGGGCAGTTCATGTAAAAACTATACAAATATTTATATATAACACACAGAAATAAGTTAAAAGTGGTCACAGAGCTGGTTTGCCATCAGCCTTAAATGAGGGGTAGGTACAGTGCTCGTGCTCAGTGTGCTCTCTGTTCCCCCTGTGAACTTGCTTTGCGCTCATTTTGGACTTTGTTACTTGGACTACATCGTTCAGCCTAAATAAAGGTTTGTTTTTGTCATTTCTGCCTGCTTTGCGTCACTATTCAAACCTGACAGTAATTATGTATAATACACAATAAACACAAAAAAGTCATTTACCTCTGAATCTATTTCTAATTTATTCCATTTTTCATTTCTCATGTTTCTAAACGTGTCAGTCATTTGAATAAGTTGTGCTGCTTCTGTGTATGACATGTGCAGGTAAGGTGTGTCTTTGAACATAGATTCATATAAAAGAATAAAATGCAACGACAGATTGAAGCATTATTCCATTTGCAAGGTTTTAAGACTTGTTTTTCCAAACTAAATATTATATATATTATACTGTATATAATTGTCTTTACAGAATTTTTATTAGATTTATATTATATAGATTTATAACACTGTCACAATGTTACTGAATTGTTCTTCGCAACAATTAAGAAAGAACTGCACAGTTTGATAAAAACCAGTGCTCTCTTTTTACATCATATGAATGGTAATATATATGTTCACGACACCAACACTACAAGACTGTTTAGACTTATATTTCCCTGCTCATTCCAAGGACCAACAATGCACTACATATTTACTGCCAGGGCGCTAGACTGAAGCCAGACACGCACTAGAGAGCGTTACTGTTATAGTTCCTGTAATCACCTTTCCATGTAAACAGACGGAAATGAAAACATCATTAGCGCAGACTTCCTATTTTAGTGTCGCTGTTCAAATCATTCAAGGATGTTGTTCTGCAGAAACGTGAATGAGGAAATGTCCTTTTTCACGTCCTGACCTTTTGTGGAGGAGATGTATGCGTAAATACGTGTGTGCGTGTGTGTGTGTGTGTGTGCGTGCATGCGTGTGTGTGTGTGTGTGTCTGTGGTGGTGGGGTGAGCCTCACGGTTCTTTTATGAAATAATAACATAAATCATTAATTATGAATTTAATTGGGGTTAGGCTAATAGCGGTTAAGTCCCCCCGCCTGCTGCATGTGTGAAAGCCAGCGGGAGGATCCTCACGTGTTGCTGCTGACCGCTCTCATTATTTACTCCTACTGACTCCACACACATTGACTATAGCACACCGGAGCTGGAAGACAGGTGGTGCTGTAAGTGCGTGTGCGTTCCAGGCAGTCAGCAGCCTGAGCGCATGTGTTTTTGCTGAATGGTATCAGGGACACGTGCTGGTGATGAGGGACACTGTGCACTTGGGCAGCGATGATAGGAAGTGGTGAGTTTCAGTTATACAACGCTTGCATTAATTGGATGTGGTGGGGAAAAAGCAGGTGTGAGAGGGACATATTAAAGTCCTGCAGTCTGGAGGGGTGGTGGTTTATCCCAGCGTGCATGAGATGAGAGAGACCCCGCAAAAGTCACCAGTCAACAGGAGCAATATGCACAAATTCATTCACATTTATCCATAGCTTATTTGATTTTAGGGTATATTTATTGATTTGATTTATTTTAGTTCTCTTTCTTGCTCCATGTTTGTTTGCTGAATATGATTTTTAGTTGTTTTTCTATGATCTCTCTTTTGGAGAATTTTCTAAAAGAAAAAAAATAGAGCTGACATCTTATATGAAATGAGCTAAATAAGCAGCTCTATAAATTAGTAAAACTGTCACTGTTTCCAGTCACGTTTGTTCAAGCGTTGCTTCTCTCTGTGCCCTGCTTGTATTGTGTATCACCGAGAGCAGCAACACGGGACAAAGACGCGCTGAGATCGCTGGGATACTGTACCAGTGAGACAGGAGACTGCAGCCTAACTGCAGGCCACCTGACCAGCCACCAGGACAGAAGAGCAAGCTGTCACATGTTGCTGCCTGGCTAATCCACCTACTTCAGCACCTCTGCTGGAAGTGACTGTTTGGGAGGCTCACAGATTACACCTCAGGTGAGCTCTGGGATTACCAGGTTTAAGATATTAGCTGTTGGCCACAGAAACTTCAGACAAATACTGAAAGGATATATGATTAAAGCTTGCACCCAAAAATAGGTCATGTCAAACAGTGTAAGTATACTTAGACATTCATTAAGCAGAGTGAGATGGATATACTGTGTGTCTACGCTTATATGTATCTCTTTAAAATAAATTAATAAAAATGATCACAAATGCTTGTGTTCATTTTATATTTCTGAAAAGTATTTGAAAAGTGACTCAGCAAATCTAACTAAGAAAGATTCTGTGGCTCATTCATATTTTCTCCCTTATTCAACTCTGAACCTTTATTACAAAATTGCTCATACATTTTTGATTCAGCAACATTTGGGCCAAATATATCCATGACACAAACTTTACATAGATTCATGCAGGTGTACCGACTGAACACTGAGGACTTTGGATTGGCTTGGATTAGTGTGACAGCTGTGGGATCGTCATTCATCATTTTAGATGTAGAATAGATGCTTAAATCATGTCTTTCACATAACCACCCAAACTCGCCACCACTCAGCCAGTGTCACCATCTAGTGGAGGTAATCAAAAATAAAGACTATCGCTGTAGAAATTTCTCATCATTTTGCTTTTAATTATGAATCCACCTGCTTTGACAAAAGAATCAGCATATATTTAAAGTGAAGACTGAAAATCCTAATTAAGCTCAAATGTTTGTTTGAGGTGTAAATGGACTAGTTCTTACAGTGCTTTTCTAATCTAGCTGAGCACTCAAACACATTTGCATTTATCCATTCACACACACGCACACGCGCACACACACACACACACACACACACACACACACAGTTTTCGGTTTCAAAGTGCTTTCTACCTAACATTCACACACCAACAGAGATCAACTTGGGGTTCAGTATCTTGCCCAAGGATACTTTGGCATGCAGACTGGAGCAGCCAGGAATCGAACCACCAACCTTTCAATTATTAGATGACCTGCTCTACGAATGTTTTTAATTTACAGCCTTGTGTCAATCCTTGGATAATATGGTTAAATAGTTCCCTGTTTATCAGTGTTGGGGGAAATATAAGGATTTTAAATCACACAGTTGGTGATCTGGAAACACACACAGACATGATGCTTTTAAATACACTGCTCAAAAAAAAAATAAAGGAACATTTTGAAAAAATATCAGAAATCAAACTGAAAATTTTTTGCAGCAGGCTAGTCAGTTTCGCTGAAATTTCATTGCAGCAACTCATAATGGTACTTAATAGTTTGAACGGCTTGTGCTTGTATGCATGCCTGATAAAATGCCTGATGGTATCCTGTGGGACCTCCTCCCAGATCTGGACCAAAACATCACTGAGCTCCTGGACAGTCCGAGGTGCAACCTTTCTGCATCGGATGGACCGAAACATAATGCCCCAGAGGTGTTCTACTGGATTTAGGTCAGGTGTGGGGTCAGTCAGTGGTATCAATTCCTTCATCCTCCAGGAACCGCCTGCATACTCTTGCCACATGAGGTCGGGCATTGTCGCGCACCAAGAGGAACCCAGGACCCACTGCACCAGCGTAGGGTCTGACAATGGGTCCAATGATTCCATCCCAATACGTAAGCATGAGTATATGCAATATTAAGATGGACAGAGGAAGAGCAGTACAGCTACACCGGCCCACCAGAGTTCAACAGT
This sequence comes from Cichlasoma orientale, assembly GCA_034780415.1. NCBI lineage: Eukaryota > Metazoa > Chordata > Actinopteri > Cichliformes > Cichlidae > Cichlasoma > Cichlasoma orientale. The sequence continues at coordinate 71,429 of JAVDPK010000185.1, read as the reverse complement.
CTTATAGCGTCAGGGAAGAAGCTGTTCCTCAGTCTGGTGGTCCTGCTCTTAAGGTTCTGCATCCTCCTGCCTGAGGGGAGGGGAACAAAAAAGTGTGTGTGCTAGGTGTGTGGGGTCCTTCATGATGCAGGTGACCCTTTTATTGCCTCTGGAGGTGTAAATGTCTGTGGTGGTGGTGGTGGAGAAGCTGTTTCCGACAGTCCTCTGTGCAGCCTTCACCACCCTCTGCAGAGCTGTCTTCTCTGCTGCAGAAAGCGCTGCAGAGGGTGGTGAAGGTAATGAGATTGTGTTTCCCTGTTTTACAGAAATCTTTGCATTTTCCTTTAATATCTGAGTACATGACAAACAATTGCCTAATTTTGCTTGAGTAAATGCAACCCTACTTAACAAAACTGTAAAAGGAAACAAATGAAAAAAATTCTAGTGGTTTTCTTTTGGCTGTGTCACAAACCTTTTTTGGGGAGTGCCAGAAATTCCTCTAAGTGGAAAAACCTGCTGTGTAATTTGTTCTAATGCCTCTCTTGTAAAAAAGATCTTGATCTCAGTGAGAAATAGGAGATAAACGTGTACGGCATACTCCGTATTTTTCTGTGAACTATCTTCTCTAACCACTGAACACAAGTAGCACTTTATACCATGTAAAGCCATGAATGTGCACAGCATTAACAGTGGATGTTAGGCTGTTCTATCCTGTGTGTTTGTGCTAACAGCTAATCAGCTACCACTGTTTTCTGTTTCAGTGCTTATAAGAACATAAGTGTGGCCCTATATACTTCAGTTTGAGTTATTATACTGGGTGCTGCTGGCTGGCTGTTTCCTTGTTAGTGCAGAGGTGTGAAATTTATACACCGAGAAAACATCCGCTGCCACTTCCTACTAGATTCAGGGCTGCAAAGGCCGTCGGCAGCCTTTGATAACATTTTGAGCGGGACAAGGAAAGAGTACATTTAGGTACATTTCACTCATCCACAGTTGATGACGTGCTGTGATATACAGCACACAAAGGGAGCATGTGTATTCAGTTTAAACTCTTATTTCCTGTTTTATTCACCCAAACAGAATAACCCGTTCTAACATTAACAAATACAGATGGTGTCTTTTGATGGTTAGAAGATTATAAATGAGTAAGGAAAAACCACTGAGTGTGTTTTATGTGCGAATTTTCAGTGTTTGAGAGCCCCTGCTCCAGATAATTACTGAAAAGCACACTCATTATTAAACCAAAAACGTGGAGGTGTCATTTTACCCTTATCTTGGCTTCACAATGAAAGGAAAATGTTTCATAGTTGACATCCTATATGATGACACATTTTTACAACAGGTTTCGGCACGAAGCTTTTCAGCTTTTACATTAAAAAAAAACTACATCAAATAATTACAAAAGTAAAAAGATGCCTGTGTGCAATGTGGGTCACTCATTTGCATTAGGCAAAAGACTAGAAAGCAATGGCAGTCTTTAATGTTAGGATGACAAATGGCTTTTGTGATGATGTTCAATTACCATCAACCTCTCACAGCTGTTCCATGAAGGATGTATTTGCATAGTAATTACAGTACGGGCTCAGGCAGTACACGTATGCACACACATCGGTGTTCCTGCGCAGGTTACAATGTTATGTATACATTCATTTTCTTAAAGCCTCTCCTTTGTGTTGCAAATATTGAAAGGTTCAGTACAGTCCAAGAGTTGCGACTGTGGCAAGTTATGAGAATGTTTCTTAAATAATAAACTATATTTAAATGTGGCTAGACTGAGATCAGCATGTGTTGTTTTTAAAAGCGCACACCCTCACTGAAAAACAATCCAGCTTTTACACAACCGTTGTACGTGACCCTGACCCTGATGACTACAATAAACCAGCCTGTGACGGGAACGTGACTCACGCTGTCTGCTGGCTTCATCGCCGAAGTTAAACATTAGCACTCAGACAGCTGATACACATGTAACATTGTAACAGCTTTAAGTGTGCTTTGCCAGAATTCCAACAGGGAATATTTTTTTAAATAGTTGTGTTTCTTTGTCTGAAACACTCAGTATGTTCTGGAGTGCTGTCCAGAACATGCAGCACAGTTCCAGAAACAGCGTGGGTTTCTCTGAATAATCCGCAGACCTTAATAGTTATCATCAGAAATACATCTTACCATCTTCAATTAATTACCCAGATTCCTGTTTCTAGAAGGAGATGACACCGAGCGCATATAAATTTTCAGTCTTCTGAGCTTAACCAAAATAATCTCATTTACTGTAATTTTTTTTGGATAGAAGCAGAAAACTCACCGTCTTCATAGCTTGAGACAGCGAGGATGACCGAGGAGCTGCAACACTTGAATCTGATGACTCCACTGTCAACTTAATATTTTTACTAAAGCACAAAAACAAATGTAGAAACACTTTACAATAGTACACAATCTTACTTTAAACTCGTCTAATTTCACGTGAAACTGAGTATTTATAATGTATTGTTTAGCAAAATATGAGTCAACTGAAACCCAGTGGGGAGTAGAAACATGCCATGTGAATCTGCTTTCTATCCCCAGAAATTTAGAGTATAATTAGGTTCAAAATTTAGATTTTTAGTCAAACTGGAGCACGCTGGACTCTATGTACGCTCATATAGAACTTATCCTGAATATTGCCACCTGTGTCCATCTTTTTAAAGAGTATATAACTTGGTCTACTTCACCTGTTACACCTTTCATTCATTTCTATTTAGAAAGTAAACAGGCGCCAATGTGCACAGAGTGCTGGTGGCCAGCATACATAAAACAAATACAACTGATTTGGCATTAAATTAATCACACAGGCTTAAATTACATGATCCAAATTGTACTTTTTAGTTAGTTTTACTAGTTTTTCCTGTAGGTATCTCAGTCCTGTCCATCAACAACACACTCAAAACAACACACTCAAAATGTAGCAAATTTTAACGATATTTAGTATACAGGAGGTAACTGGGACACACGTTTTTCAACTAGGTCGTTTAATTTTGGTAGGTGGCGCAAGCAGCTAGGGGTGGATTTGTGTTTGGAATGCAAACCAAAGCTTAAAGACCTCATTTTTATATTACTCATCCACTAATAATCATTTACCTCGTTTCCATGTCGTCAAATTGCGTAATGTGCAAAAACACAACCGTGTCCCTGTGCATATACTTAGCAGCAGGGTCAGTCCTACCTTCCTTTCGTCTAATAGAATTCATCTTTGTGTGAATTCCCACTCCCTAAATTGGGTCACAGCTCTCTGGAGTATTTAACAGTACAGGAAAAACTTTACTTGGCCAAAGGAAAAGGTCGAGGACCCGACTTTTTTTTTTCTTATGGTTTTGGCATAAGCAACAGCTTTTAACTATAACATGGTGCCCGCATTTTAAGTCTAAAAGCAGACCTGACACACTGCTTATATAAAGCATTACATAAAACAATGAATCAACTCCACAGCCGAAACTATAAGTTAACGGTGCTAAAGTCCCTCAGATCGAACCGAAAGCGGTGATCTCTTGTTTTTACCTGAGGCTATTTTTGTAACATCATGTGAGAGACCTCGTTTAAATAAAAAACGTTAACTCTTTTCGCTAAAGCACAGAGAGACTCATTCAGCGTTGTCCGCGAAAGGTTATACAATATCATTGAGTTATATAAGTGAGCCACATAATGGACCAATAGGAACTCGTCTCGTGTGTCACGTGTTGCCCTGCGCCTGTTTCGGCGAATTGTGTGCGAAATCCCAAAACAGAACCTTTAGCAGCTGAAGCTAGCTGGCTAACAACCAAGATGGATTCCTTCGGTGGGAGCTTTGTTTTTATTTCGGTTTCTTCGCCTTAAAAGACGAAGAAATGAATTTCGAGGTCGTGTGAAGCACGTTTTTTTGTGGGGGGTATTGGTTCGGAAAGACTTCTGGAATTCAACAGAGGGCGAAGTGGCAGTATGTGTTCGCCAGTTAACCCGTGGTAAGGTTAGCTGGCTCTCCGGACTTCACTGCTCCCGGGCTCGCTTATATAAAACAACGGCCGATCAGCTGTGGCTTCTTGGAGCAATGATAGGCTTGTAGGTCTGTAGCTAGTATTTATTCACTCTGTATGGGACTTATGTGGCTCGAAACTTTGCCTTTGTTGCGGATTTTTACCGCCGTAACTACCAGTTGGCACGATACATGGAAATTAAGCTTCTTATTTACTAAGCTCGGAGGATTTTGCTCACCTGCTCCTATCTAAACAACGTACCGTAGAATAATTTCGTGTGCTTTTTTTTCCTGGAGAAGTTTGTCTTTAGACGGAACACATATAAAACTATCTCCAGGATGTCCTTTATAAACTGAAAGTTTATGGATTAAATAACGCCGACCTTCAGCCTCCAGGTGTTTGCAGTGAAACTACGGCGGATACTTGGGACATACCACAGAGCACCAATGCTACATAGGAGCCCTGTTTTATTTCGGTTGAGGTCTTGTGCATCGGAGTTATGGCCATCACTGAAAGTTGGATGCAATCGGAGGTCTGGGTTGACATCACAAAGCTAAAGACAGTGGGGGAAATGAATTTTGATGGGGGGAGTTTGTGTCCTTGTGCCATGTTTTTAGTGACTCTTATCGTTTTCTAAGTGTCTGATTTTCCCTTTGGGAGAAGAAGATGGAGACCGGACTAAGGTCTCACCAGGGCGAAGTGTTCGTCCACCCGCTCTCCAATCCCGGGGCTGCGGGGATCTGCCCTGAAATGTTGGAGGTGGCAGAGGAGGCCAGCCGGGCCGGGGACTTCAGCCTGGCTGTGGAGATCTATAGCTCCCAGCTCGCCGATCTCCAACAGCCGGATAGGGGCTTGTGTTTAAGGAAGGCCGACTCGCTCGCTCGTGCCGGGCGAATTTCTGAAGCCCTGGACTCGTACTGCACAGCGGCCAGCCTGGGCAAGCTGCGCCCGGAGGAGCTTCAACTCCTGGTGGAAACCATCGCTCGAACCCTGCGTGAGAAAGAGCTGGGCATCCAAGTGACGTTAAACGGGAACAGCAAAAGCAGCAACGGGGAAGACGGGGTTCAAGGTAATGGGGAGTGTGAAGATGATGAAGCCCTGGACTTGTTTTCCTGTCGTCTCTGTAAGCGCTTGCTCCATGAGCCCACAACCGTGGAGTGTGGATACACTTTCTGCAAACGCTGCATAGAGGATGATTCTGTCATAAACTGTATACACTGCAAACAAAATCTGAGCAAAAAAGGACTACCGAACGGCCCGAGAATAAACGTCGTTCTCAGTGGTCTCTTGGACAAACTCTTTGCAACTGAGAGTAAAGCTAGGAAATTTTGGATCGAAGGAGAGGATTTGTGGAAAAACCAGAGCCTCCCGGAAGCCTTGGAGAGGTACAATGCAGCAGTGGATCTAGGTAAGACTGCACACAGCCTCTGTATGCGCACTGAAAGCTATTCGTGTGGCAATTTCAGTGTTTAACTTGACAAATTGCGATTAAAACTGTTACACGTTTTGTGCAGGTGACCTACTTTTTTCAGTCCAACTTCTCGGACTCACCGATGAGTGGCGCCACTTCTTCCTATCTAGATTGTAGCGAAGTCGGGCGTTACGTGACGCGCGGTCCGTCTTTACTTAAGTGGCACACATGCTAATGGAGCACTGATGTTTAATTCTCCTTTTCTCTGTCTACTTTGCAATGCTGCGCTTTTTTCCACAGATCTGCTCCTTAGCAGATCTGTGAATCATATCTATGTGTAGTTCTCATGTCCCACTTAGTCCACTGTTACGTGATCTCCGTTATGTAAACCAAATATTTTATTTGCTCAGTTCCTACTGTATGAATACATTCTTTAGCTGTGACAGGCTGGGTTGTACCGAGACCTTTCTAGAAGAAGGTCATCATATTGTCTATGCGTTGGCATAACCCTTATTCCTCCCCTTACGTATGGTGTTGAATAAGCTATGTTGGGTAACATTTGGGTGAACAGTTGTGGTCATAAATTGTACTTCATTTGAAAAACGGCAGACTGTTTTAACACCCGCATTTGCCCTTTTTTTTTTTTTGTGCAGAATTTTAAGGGCATGTTTTCTTGAACACTCTGAGCCAAAACACAGTGTTCTGTTATGTTGGCACATTACATAAAGGCAGCCAGTGTGCTTCGTGGGCCAGGGCAAGTCTCTCATGTTGCACAGTTTGAATCATGAGAAAGTTAAACCAACCCCTCCCTCCCACATCTGGCCTACATAATAGAGCAACTTTTAACTTTATTTATCTATTTATTTTTCAGGTGTTCTCAGTCACTTTAATGTCATCTTAGAAAATTGGTCAGAGGAAGCTGAAAATCACAGCTCAAGCAGGATTATGCACCATCCTTGTGGCATCATTTCAGACATTTCTCTCCCCAGATCAATACTGATTCATGCCTTCTGTCTTGTAAATGATTCTGGGTGATAGGAGGACAGAGTGCTTTCACAGTTTAGTCACTGCCAGCCAATATTTTCCCAACAAAGACAGCAGGAGGCCGTCTGGCATCTGTCATTTTGATTGAGTGTAATTGAATTATAAATTTGGGCAGAAAATATGTCCTGATATGTGTAGTGTGCAAGGGTACATCAGTCTTTATTTTTTTGTAAGCAGCCGGTCTATTTAAAGGTAGAGTAAGTAATTTTTTGAGGTTATTTAATAGAAAAAAAGAATATTGTACTCACAAATGTACATTGGTTTGTGTGTAATAATGTCTTCCAGCAAACTCAGTTCTCATAAACTTTAAAGTAATCCATTATAAATGCATAGGAGCGGGTGCTGGTTTATGGAAGCAGCCACGGTGTCCCACTACACTTGAATACAGTGGCCAAGATGGGCCTTGCCCTTCTGCCTAATCATGTTTTATGTATGTGGCTAGAGACCTGCCACATATGTAGTATGCCTTATAAGTTACTGTTGATTTAACGATCACAATTAGTTCTTTCAAACTATATATAGTAATTTAACATTTGTACATGTATATTTTCATCATGACTTTCTCCATCATTGCTCCCATATTTCATGCTTTTCCTCCTCATCTCCTGAACTGAAGTCAGGGATCTAACACATCTAAAACATGCATAAACATGCTTATTTATTCTTGATCTTGTCAGTAGATTAGACATGTGACCCTCCCGCTTCCAGACAGCTGACAGTCAGCTGGCTAAATAATAGCTGGTTATAAGCTAACATTATGCCAGCTAATGTTAGGCTTGAGTGTCCTAAAAAGCACCCTTTCACCCTGATAAACAGTTTGATTACATTTCCACATTGTATGAGAGTTTATTCCATTTCAAAGAAAGTTTCATTAACTTGGCTAACAGCGGCAATAGCAGCGTTTACCAAAAGAAAAGTTCAGGATATCTACAATAACTCACCTCAGTATCGCTGAGTAGGTCAGAAGTAAACTTCACTGATTCATCAACTTGTGTTGGACTCCTTTCACAAAGTTTTACAGACTCCTCCAGAGTAAATGGACATGGATACATATTGGCAGCTGAGGTAAATAGCGGACTGACAGCATACATTCACTACAGATTAACGGCGGCCAGAGTTGTTTGTCCTACAGCAGCCACCGTAGCTAGGAATATGCACTTGAATAAGGAGGGATAGGAAAACAAATCAGTAGACTGCAGACTGGTAAGCAGCACTTATCAAAAGAAAAGTTGAGGGTATGCTCAATATCTCACCTCAGCAACCTAAACTAAAGTGTAAGATAAGATAGCATTTCTCTTGGACGGCTTCCTTAAGTCAGTAGGAAGCAGCCACAAGAGTTCTGACAGTGTTATATCTCCTGGATAAGGTATATTTGGTGTGTGTTCATGTGTATACGTTTTTGTGAGTGTATGTGTGTCTGCATGTGCAAGTGTGTTAGTGAATGTGTTGTGTGTCTGTAAGCCTTTAAAGGAGCATGAAGAAAAGCGAGTATAGCAACATTCTCAGAACTGAGTTTTGTCCTGTGCTTTGATGCAATGTTTCCTGCTGCAGAAAACAGACGTTCTGATGGTGCACATGTAAAACATTTGTTTAAAATGGATGTTAATAATTAATGTTAATTAATCTAAATCTGTAAAATAATGTTTCTAAAGCCTTGAAATAAATATGGTCAGGTATACCCTGTGCCCCCTTTAAACTCACTGCTGCTTGCTGCCATATGAAGCTGGATGGCTGCCGTCAGCCTTCAGTGAGCTGCCTGATTTAAACATCATGTCAGACTGGGTTAACAGTTCATTTGCATATTTTAATTTTAACTTCTGTAGCTTTATTGTAGATCTTTTGCTGTGTAAAACTAACGTGGTGGATGGGAGCAGCTACACAGTTCATTTTTCTTCATGTTGGAGATTGCTGATCAGGTGGTTTGAAGGGCTCCTTCAGCTTTTTCCCCATTAAATGTTTTAATAGTGATTACAGGAACACTCACTGCTGTTTCGGATACTAGAAAAACATTTTCTTTCACTTCACCTGAGCTCACCGTCTCGTAATCGCCTTTTTGCGTTTCACCATGTGCATGTAGACAGACTCCAGCTCCATGTTAAACTTGTGTTATCAGTCTTTTGGTTGAAAAACTGTGTCCTACGCAGCCTTAATGTTGCAATGCCTTTTATTTGCACATGTGCTCCTAAATAAGTTTCTATTGCAGGTCCATTTCATTTGCAGATATGGTTGAAATGCTGGCACTTACATGGCGAGGCCTGAGCACTGCAGATTTGTGCAATAAATGAAGCATTAATGCAAAAAAATATATAATTCCTT
>JAVDPK010000185.1:48490-62467 GCA_034780415.1 Cichlasoma orientale | reverse complement strand
CCTTCTGAAAGAAAACGGTGATGACAGTCTGGTTAAGTAACACACTGCAAGTTCAGCTTGGGTACAGTCTGTGCTCTATCTGATGATTAGTAAAGTGTATAATTTGCCAGCATGAAGCAGTTTATTTATATAAGCATGCATTCCAAGTAGATGAGACTAAATGTTACTGTCCGCTGGTACGACTGATATCAGTTATTAGAGTTGCTACATCAGTTACATTGTGTTCTAATGTGTGAAACTGGTGTATCATTCCACATGTTGCATTATCGCCCTACTTCTGCTAGACCTAGAAAAACCTGTATTGCCTGGAGATTTATCCACTGAGCTGTTTCTATCCCTGTGTATACAGTGCCCTCTTCAGGCAGATTGTTGCATCAACGGGCTGAGTTGCACCTAGAGATGCAGAATTTCAGCCAGGCAGTGCAGGATGCCAGCAGCCTCTGCAGACTAAAAACCCTCTGGACAAAGGTAAGATGCAAAATTTGAAATGAGAAAAGTTTGAAGTGATTTATGGGACAGAAATAAATGTATCTGAGTGAGAGAGGCAAAAGATAAACATGGCATATAGCCACAGTGAAATCAATAATTCTGATTGTATAAATGAGGGTTATTATTTGTAACCATCAGAAAGTTGATCTCCGTTCTGCAGCCATACAATATCAATTTCAGGTCACAGCTGAAAATATGTTCTCACTAATATACAGTGCTTAACAAGTTTATTAGACCACCTGTCATTAAAAACCAGAAAACACAAATATTTTAGAAATCTGTCAAAACTTGTTTAAAACTGAACATTATATTTTTATGTATTAGGAAAATAACAAACTGAATTCACCTCTTTATACCCAAATTTGAGCCGGTACTTCTGAGTTCTCTGAGAAGTTAACCAAGGATAACATTCAAAAACAATTTTTATGGTCAGGAATGCAAGTAAATAACTTTGGCATCTTAAGATAAAAAAGAATGTGTTTTAATTTAATTTGTTGGTAAATTAGAAAATTTGCAGATAACAACAATAATTATTTTTTAGCATTTAAAAACAACGTTTTGATTAATGAACTTGCACATATTGGTGGATTAACCATTACAAAAACCTGAAAAATGATTAGTTGGGTAATTGCCAACACTGTTAATTTAGGTCAGCTGTTGCATAAATCTAAAAAACTATTGTGTGCTCTAATGCGTTTTTGCATTATTTGTTTTTAGTGGTATTTACACATGACATGATAAATTCTGTTTTTCTTATGACCCTCAGTCTACAGTCTTAGTCGCTGGTATAAAATTACAATAGTGTTGGTACAAAAGATTGGTTAAGAGCTTGTTAACTGAACCACCCTGACATAAAGTGTCACATGCTTTAAGTGATGGCAAAAGAGTTCTCTTTCAAACTTTTATTTCAGCGTGTCACAACTTCCCGCCAGTGTTGGCTGACACTCAGTTCCTCTCCACAGTTCACTGAGAAAAACTTTTTCCACACTGCTAACCTGAGTTGTAGCTTAACAGTCCACCTGAGCAAAGTAACTCCTTGATTCTCCCGAGAGCTTCTGTCTGCCAGTCATTGCCTACTCTTCACCATATAGCCAGGTCAGAGAGCTGGTTAGCTATCACCACAATGACTCCCTGCTCACGGTGACTACATTAGCTGCTACAAACAGAAACTAAGCCCTATAATACAAGAACTCGACACCATGCAAACTAGGCCGCTGTAGTGGTTCAGTGCCATTTTAATTTTGCATTAGCTGTTTCACAGACCACACTATCTACACCCAGGCTTCCTAATGTTGCAGATGGCAAACCGCAATTTAGAATGTGTCCTTGTTGTAGCATGATTTTAGTTTCAGACACTCACAGGGTTTGCGTGATGTGCCTTGGATGGTGCAACTTTCACAGTGACAGCCCCAGCTTTGAGGATTCTGTCAGCAAGAGATAGACCAGACAACACCACCTCAGCATCAGCCGACAGGGCGGGCTACGGTCCTATCACATATTGGGTCCCAAACTGATCGTGTGCTGCAGTATTCAGTAGTTCTCACTGAGAGCCAGTAACTTTAAAGCAGCTCAAAGGTGACCAAGGTTGCAAAAGCAAACTTGCATGTTTGCTTATTTCCACTTCACTATTATTATTACTATAATAATAATAATAATAATAATAATAATAATAATAATAATAATAATTTTGCTATTTCCCCCCCTCATTTAAGTCATTATGTAACTTCTTGGTCACAAGCAGCATACCCAACAGTCAGGCCTCTTATGATGAAATACAATCAGGCAAATAAAATTCAGCATAAGAAGCCAGTCGCAGCATTGCAGTGTTTGTTGCAATGTTTAAGACATTAAATATGTTGAGTATTGATAGTATCATTACATTTGATGATCTAAAATAGATATACAAATGCTTATATAATGGGACTCCCCAGTGACTTTGTGGTCCCTGTTAAAGGTTTGGGTTCAGTAATGTTCAGAGCATCTGTTAGAAACTGCAGAGCGCTGGTACAGAAATACTCATTTGAGATAAAGTGCATTTTCTGTTTGTGCCATTAACAGTGTGCAATTACAGTACTTGCTTACAGAACTCAAACCGGACCCTCATTAGGATCATTATATAAACTTAAAACAGTTTTTAAAGAGTTAATTAGGCATTCAATCATGTATAATCTCCTGCCTCTTGTTTTACTGCACTTTATTATACTGTAGTCTGTGACCTGTACGGCGTTGTCTGTCTGTACTTTGTTGTGTTTGAGTTTTGTTTTTGAATATGTGTATTTATTATATAGCAGGTGATTATTGGGGTTTTCTCTGTATTCTTGTAGGGTCTTTACCTAACAATATAAAGCGCCTTAAGGCACCAGTTGTGATTTGGCGCGATATAAATAAAATTGCATTGAATTGTATATTATTGATTTGTCTGTTTTAAAAGCCCAGCTAGGAACAGACATTGGAAACTAGCTTAGTCTATAAATACTGTGGTGGCACGGTTCATGTAAGTTATTTGTATAAAAATAAACCATTTAATTGTAATTTTTCTTTTTAGGCTCACTATCTGAAAGCTACAGCACTGAGTAAAGCAGGCCGGAACGATGAAGCCTTGCAGGAGTATTTTCTCTGTGTGGCATTAAAGCCCGACTGGACCAAAGTGAAACTGGAGGCTCAGAAGGTGAGAGAGAACCATTAGTTGGCATAAAATGTGTAATTTGATGCCAACAGAAAACATGTCATAAGAAGCAGGAAAACATCTGTTCATTCTCTCAACTGCTTATCCTGCTACGGTCGGATAAGCGGTTAAATGAACTTGCCTGTCTTTGGAGCGTGGGAGGAAAGCGGGGAACCTGGAGAAAACTCACGCAGGCACAGAGAGATTATGCTGTGAGGCAACAGTGCTAACCACTGCGGCACTGTGCCGCCCACATAATTATATGATCTTGTAATTAGTTTTGTTGATGTTTTATTTTTCAGACAAATAAGGTTTCTCTCTTGTTACATGGCTCTACTCTTAAATGGAAATGTGAAAATAAATCAATGGCAGATAAAAGTGACGTAATATGGATTGTTGGTTCAAAACAAATTAAGTTTAAGTGCTGTCTGGAAGTACAAAGTATTCTGTTTTTGTTTTTTCTTTTTAGTTGTCCTATGCTATGGGGGCTTCCAGATGTTTAAATTCTTCTGGGAGCATTCAGATTTTGAAGTTGCATGCACGTTATGTCATAAGGCACTCACATGAATCCGAGTACAACTTAGTATCCAGCTGTCATTGATCATGTTTTTGGTTACTTTTTGGTAAATTTCCCTGTTTGCTTCTTTGTGATTTTTAATTAGTGCCCTGTTTTGTTTGGTCTTGAAGGTCTTGAGCGAGCTGTTCTCCTCCGTTTTTGAGAATGAGGATCTTCCGACGCCAGTGCACCCTCTGCAGGGAGGGCTGGCTACACGTCTCATCAAACCTCCTGCCTTGCTCAGTTCCCTGAGGCCACTCCCACAGAAACCAGGCTCCTCCTCACAGGTAACGGCATTCAACGTCCATCTACTGGGGCCATCAGCATTATGAATTGACTTAAACTTTGGTTTTTGTTGTTGTTTCTGTTTTTTGGCATCTCAGCAAGTCCTTCAGTAATTAAAGGACAAATATCATTTATAGGACAAAGGATATTCTACATTCTATGTCTCCAGTTATTATGAAGATGAGTGGTGGGTTCATAGTGTAGTGGTTTACACATTTGCCTAACCAGTGAAGGATCCCTGGTTCAATTTCAGGAGGAAAGGGCTGCATCAGGAAGGGACCTGATATGCTCACATATTTCTCTCTCTGTGTTTGTTTCCAGGATTCAGAGTTCACTGTGACTAAAGGTCCTCCAGCGGACGACTCATCCTCCAAGCTCTGTGTTCTGTCTCTTGGGAAATCGGACCCTTCTGCAGGGGAGGGCAGCACCAAGAGCCTGGCTGATGTTTTGGCTGCACTGCCAGCACCCTCTGGTGGCCTTAAAAGGAAACACAAGAGTGATGAACCTTCAGCAGCCTTCTGCCCTCCCTCTAAACTTCTCAGATCTGGTATGAAACTCGGGGTTTCATTTGAAAATAAAATAATTCAGTAGAAAGAAAGGGAACAAGACCAGGAATGACTCCCTTCATTGAATCTTGAGTGTATCCTTCAGCTGATGGAAATGCCACTCTTTGGTCTAAACATTGTTGTATTATCCTGTGCTCTCGTTTTGAACCAAAGTTAATGTTCAGTACCATAAATGTTTGGCCACTACTGAAATTTACACAGAGCTGCAATGACCTAATTCAGTTGGTAAATACCTTTTGCTTAGAATCCTTATTGTCATCATTTTTGTCAGTGACTTAAAAGTAATGTATTATATCCTTTTTAAATAAGGATTTTCCAATAAATAATGAGCTTGGATAATCAACAATCCTTAAATCATGGGAATCTCCCAATATAACACAGTATCGTGTATGTAGGGACAGAAAAGGAAAAGTAAACAGGTGTAACGGACTGACTAAAAGCCAGCTCACTACAACTTGCACTCAACTATGTAGGAGTAGCACAGATGGAGTTCTAGGGAAGGTCTCTGGTTTCTTGGAAAGATTCTAAAAGGTCCTTAAGGAGTCCTTTATTTGGGTTTATAGGCTTCTGACTCTGCTCTCCAGTAATTGAGGTAATCCAAATTTAGAACCAAATGTCTAATTTAATGTCTAGCTTCCTAAATATTGGCGAGCTGGCTGTTTCCCCTCCTTCTGTTCTGAGCAGTGCAGAGGTGTTAGATTGAAATTGTACACTGAGAAATCCTTAGTTGTCACATTTGTAGTAAAAAGCTGGTTTCTATTTCAAATATTACAGAAAAATATGAAGGCGTAATTGTACCCAAATCTTGGCTGCATAATGAAAGGAAAATGAGTCACAGTCAGCATAATTTTCCGACTGGCATTAGCATGTAGAGTTACTATTTAAAACAAGATCTGTGTCAAGAAAATGAAAAAAACGAATGTTCAACGTGTACATAACTCACACCAGTTTCATTAGGTAATGGACCACAATATTTATTTTATTCAAGCCTCTCCTTTGTAGTACAACACCCCACACACCTTGCAGGATATATTGAATGTATAGGACAACTTTACGATACTCAGTGGTATGTATGATTAAGTTAGAGGCTTACGTAATCCTTATACAACACTGCAACTAGGACAATTCTCAGAGGGATTTTTTTTTCTTTGAGGGGGTGGGGGGGGGGGGGGTGATATAATCCTGACACTATTTTCTGTTGCACATTTCTTTTCTGCACAGCATTTTACACATTTCAGTTCATTCTTGAAATTTCCAGTGTGATTGTCCTTGAGAATTACAGTTTCAGCATAGCACTTGCCTCTGAGACACATTAGACATGCAGTGTGGTAACACTAATGATTTGGATACTGCCGTGAGGAGATAGATATCAAAATAAGTGTCTCTGTATCTCACTTCCTCATATAGCAGGAGTGCACGAACATTGTTTGCTCTTGCTAACAACAGAGCGTGATGTATATATTTTTTTTCCCCTTAAGATATTTTAGTGTTGGTGTTAGCAGAAGCTGCTCTAAAGGATATGATAATGGTGGACTGCAGCTGTTCTGTTTACCAGCCAGGGGCTGTTCTTATCCCGTAGATGAGACATTAAATTTGAACGGCTCATTTAGAGACACGTTTTCTCATTTATAGAGAAACAAGGCTTAGTCTTTTAGTTATGATTAAAAATGGTGAAAAAGTTAATTTTGCATAATATTTTCATAATATTTTTCCTTTTAAATAAGTGCTATGATATGAGTTACATATTGCAATAAATTGTTTTATTCCACTATTTAAAAAACAAACATCAAGCCTACTTTTATCAGATATTTATTTATTTATTTTTACATAAAGAGATTCAATATATTTAATGTGCTTTTGAGCTAAAGTAGAATCGTGGTTTGCTCAAACATCTGCTGCTGCTGATTTATTGTCCAGATGAGGCAGACGCCTGCCAGACGACTGCTGTTTGTGGAGGGAGATCAGTTCCTGCTGAGCTGTTGGACAGTGGAGACCTGGAGTGTTCACTCTGCATGAGGTGAGCTCACACAGTCCAGTTATAGCACATGCAAAAAAAATAAAAATCTGCATTTGCAGTTAAGCTTAAGACATTCTCAACGTGTAGATCAGCACAGCACTGTGGTGTCAATTGGTGTGTGCAGGTTTGTCATGTTAGCATTCTGCTGGGTGCTTTTGGTCATTTGTCCTCCAGATTGTTTTATGAGCCTGTGGCCACTCCCTGTGGACACACCTTCTGCCTCAAATGTCTGGAACGCTGTCTGGACCACAACCCCAACTGTCCTCTGTGCAAGGAGAATCTGTCTGAGGTATACACACACACACACACACACACACACACACACACACACACACACACACACACACACACACACACACACACACAAATACATAGTTTCAGGACGGATTTAATTGCTCAATAGAGGGTCGTACTGTTAGTGCGACTCCTGTGTAGTTTTTTTCATTATTCAGACTGTTTAATGTAATGTGTGCTGTAAATGTAATATAAGGTGTTTTGAACTGTTGATTGGACATAAAATGGGTTTTACTGATACAGCGACAGAATGAATAAATAAAATCTTTAATAATAAATTGACAGTAAAAATAATTTTTATTTGTGTTGCTAATGTGCAGTCAGTAGCAAAGCAATATGGTTGGTGTGTTGTTATTTCAGTATCTAGCTAGCAGGGGTTACAACAAGACCCTGCTGATGGAGGAAGTCCTGCAGCGTTACCTAGGAGATGAGCTGGCAGAGAGGAAGAAAATCCATGAAGAGGAGATGAAGGAGCTATCCAAGTCAGTTTTACTCTCTCTCTCTCTCTCACTCACTCACACACTCACACACTCACACACACACACACACTCTCACACACACACACACACACACACTCACAAATGGTCAATTATGAATTTCAGACACACAAAAATCCACTAGTGACAATTTATTCACTTTTGCCTCTTGCAGCTTGAACCAGGAAGTGCCCATCTTCGTGTGCACCATGGCCTTCCCCACCATCCCCTGCCCTCTGCACGTATTTGAGCCACGCTACCGACTCATGATTCGCCGCTCAATGGAGACTGGTACCAAGCAGTTTGGCATGTGCATAGCTGATGAGCTCAAAGGCTTCGCTGACTATGGCTGCATGCTGCAGGTGTGTACAGTTTTTTTCCCTCACGTATTTTCTTGTCTAACTCAATATCAGTCAAATAGAGATCGCGTCAGTGTTGATGTGAGATGCTGCGTTTCAGGTACGAGATGTGAAGTTCTTTCCTGACGGCCGTTCGGTTGTTGACACCATTGGAGTGTCACGGTTCAAGGTCCTCAGCCACGGTCAGAGAGATGGCTACAACACGGCTAAGATTGAGTACCTGGAAGACAAGAAGGTGAGCTGTGAGGAGCGATGTGTTGGTGTTCTGTCAGTAGATGTCATTTCAGATACTTTACATCATGCTACTGCCAGTCAGATGTGACACAAAGAGGAGGAGCTCAGGGTTTTTGCCTGTCACTGTTGAGCAGTGTAAAGAAAACAACCCTGAGCGTCTGCTGGTGTGCCGCTGGCAAATTTAGTCCTTCTATAAGAAAAAACATCTCTTCTCTAGTCAGTGTTTTTTGTTTGTTTGTTTTTCTTTTTCTAAAACAAATGTAAAATATCTCTGTCTGATCAGGTGGAGGGGGAAGAGCTGGCAGAGCTTCTGAAGCTGCATGACTCGGTGTATGATCAGGCCAACAGCTGGTTCACATCTCTGAAAGACAACATGAAGAGTCAGATACTCAGCCACTTTGGAAATCTTCCCAGCAAAGACCCGGACCCACAGGTCTGAAAGCACAAGTGTAGCATAGATTCACAGATTTTCATTTTAAAAATAAATGCACAGTTGGATGTACACACCTTATGGTGGCAGGAGGAAAAAGCAACATCTCGGGAAAAGTTGCAGAAAATTATTTTAAATGGTGTAAACTGTTACTTACAAACACAATGAATGACTGATGAAAACGGTTGTCAGCAGACACGCATTTTTTCTGTAGGTGACAAATTCACCTAGAGTTTAAGTCAGTGTGACGCCAAACAAGATGGAAACATTTAAACCTAATTGCTAACCTATTAAAGTAACTCCTCAATACAAAGCATCATGTACTCTGTGCCCACAGGTTGTATGATTTATACGCAGGCTTGGCTGCCAGATAGCAAAATATAAAAAGCATTTTAAAACAAAACAGGGAGTCGTGTCTCCTGAAGTCACATAAAATGATTCCTCCAGAAGACACAGCCTTTCCAACGTCATCTGAGCACTGAAGGTTTTGTAATGCAAAGACATCAGTGTAAAATGTTTCTTAAATTGAACAAATTCTGCTTTTTGCCCTGCAGGCCAGTCCCAGTGGTCCAGCCTGGTGCTGGTGGCTGCTCGCTGTCCTTCCCTTGGAAAACCGTGCACAGCTCACAATCCTGGCCATGACCTCCCTCAAGGATCGCCTAATTGCCATCCGAAGGGTCCTTATTTTTGTCACTCGCAAGAGGCCACGGTGATAGAGGAGCTGCTTGGAAGAACCACTCTGGCATCTATGCAGTTCAGAAACGTGTTCATTCATTTGTCCGTTGGGTCACTCCCTGATTGGTTCATTCACTACTTTGTACATGTGTTTCGTTTTGTCACCTACTCCTGCATCAGTTTACTCTCAGATGCTGCTTCCTGTGTCATGTAGCCTTTTTGAGCACCCGTGTCAGTTCTGCTGAGGAGTATCAGGTGGGTCACAGCACTGGCACGGGGGCATTCCAGCTTTCTCTTCCTTCATCCAGAATCTCCCCACCAGCTTCACTATTCATGAATGAACTCAGCCACAACACACATCTAAAATGGTGACCTTTGACATCGCTTTCTTTGTTTTATTGGGGGACAAATCAGTCAGGCTGAGCAGGGCCGCTGAGTCGCCCAACTCTCTTTACCTGTTATCACAAAAGCAGTGTGGGCAGATTCAAGAGGAATTTTTCCTGCATATTTTAAGCAGTGTTTAACCGAATGGGAACAGATTTGTGCAGCCTTCAGGATTCACAACTGGGACAGTTTGTACAGAACCAAAGCAAATGCTAACCCCATGATATATGAAAACAAAACAAAAAAATACTGCATGATGGCAGCACATGTGAATGTACTGGCCAGGCTGTAGTTTGTAGATATTTTTCTTTTTCCTTCCCTCAAGACTCCACATACAGAATCAGGTGGTGATGGACACGGTATCTTTTTCAAAGGAATTTTACAGATTTTTTGTCAAGCTTGTTTATGACATCATTCGGACAATTCTCATAGAAAGCAGTATTTATCATAAGAGGTGTAGTTTATTTTTTAAAGAAGGCAGCATGGTGGACGAGGAACAGCTGGAAAAGCGTCAAAAGCAGGAGAGACACAAATCCAAACAAATTCCTGTCGGAGCTTTCAGAATAAAATCAGAGTGAAAATAGCAGACGTTTACAAGTTGGCCATTTAGTTTGGACCTAAAGTGCAGGATGCACAACTAATCATGTGATCACTTACTCTCGAGGGTGATTCTGCCCCAAAAAGACTAATGTGAGGGTTTTTGTCAATCCACCCGGCCCACTTGGTTTTAAAAAAAAAGTCCTGTAAGGGCAAAAGCAGCTGATGCCTCGCTTTAAATCTTCCTGAGCCGAAACTCTTGTGCATCAGTACCTCCGATTGTGTGGAAGGAAGGAATGAATGCCGTGACAGCCATTGTGTTGATTGTGATTTCGCTCATGCTAACACTAAAAAAACAGAGACTACAGTGTGTAAGAACGAGTGCAACTGTACATCTGCTCCACTGGCTCTGAAAAGAGATTCAGCCTCCATCACTCAAGTCATCTTTGTGTTTAGGAACGAGCAGATTAGAATGCATCCTAATATTGTTGATCTGGACTTTTTTAAATGTCCTAAATGTAGCATATCTTTGGGACTTTAAATACAGATGTAGTTTTAGGGGTTGATTGTGTATTTTGTTTTCTCTCTCTGCTACGCCCTTAGGTGTATGTATATGTTAAAATCTTAATTTGGGTGATTTTATGTGTATCAATGTAACTCTGAGGCCTTTTTAATGTTTTATTTAAGGAACGTTTCAACCTCTCTCTCTCCCTCTCTCTCTGTACATTTACATGCACACTGTAATGCACCTGAAGTCTAAAAATTTGTTATAGTACATTTATATCACCCAAGCACTTTTGTGTACCTTTGATGCCTGGTAACCCCCCCCCCCCCAATGTATTTTATTGTGTTTTTTATTTGGATTTTTTTCTGCTACAAATCTGGGCCTGTTGGCATCACCAGCTGTTGATTTGGAAATCTTAAAATCAGTACACAATAATGATCCTGTAAGCCAAATTTGTATAAGGTTTAGTTTAAAGGTGTCTTCTGGAATTTGAAGTAGTGCTGTGGACCTTTTTATTTTAATAAAAAAAAAAATGAGTTGGCCTTAGATTTCTTTGTATCTGCTGAGCTAATACAGGTTTCTACCCACAATTCAAGCTCTCAGTGATCAGTTGGCAATCACATGTTAGGCATGCCAAAAAAAGAAGAGCAATGGAGGTTTTAAAATATTCAGAGCAGAGTTTTGCACAGGAGGATTTTCTTGGTGAGAAACTGAATGTAAAGAAGAAAAAAAAAAATTCCACTAAAATGTCTGAAAGGAGATTCTGTATATTTATCCACAGAGTGGAATTCAGTAGTTTTCAGTGATAAAGAGCATCCTGTATCTCTTTATGCATACCTTTGAAGCAGATTAGGCTGTGGTTATAATTGCATTGTCAGTGTGCATATAAATGCATTTTCTCTCCGTGCTCCTGTTTCCTTTTCAAATGTTTGACTCCACTGCAGTCACTTGCTCTCTGCACGGGAGCGGTGTTCACAATGTGCTGCGTTTCCCTGGCATATTTGTAAAGGGAGCTCTTATACCTATTTTTTATTGCAAATAAAGGAAAGCACATTCGTGTCCACCTGTTTTGTAGCTGTTTGTTTGAGCTTGTTTTGTAAAGGTAAGGCAGATAAGGGTACTGATGAAGGTGACGTCATCCAACTATGATGCCGTATTCTACTTGGTAAACGTTCAAGGTGTTCGGCAGTCTTCCCAGGAGTGGACATCCCAGCAAAAACTCCCCAAGGTCAGACTGTCCAGCAGTCAGAAGCTTTAAAAACCCAAGAGCTACATCTGAGGCGACAGGCCTCAGTTTGCATGGTGGACGTTAAAGTTCATGAGAGTAAAATTAGAAAAAGACTGAACAATGGCTTGTTTGGAAGGGTTACCAGAAGAAAGCCTCTTCTCTCTAAAAACAACATGGCAGCACGGCTTAGGTTTGCAAACTTGCATCTGAACAGACCACAAGAGTTCTGGAACAATGTCCTTTGGGAAGATGAGACCAAAGTGGAGATGTTTGGCCACAAAGCACAGCAACATGTTTGGTGAAAAGCAAACACAGCATACCAACTGTCAGCACGGTGGTGGAGGAGTGATGATTTGGGCTTGTTTTGCAGCCGCAGGACCTGGGCACCTTGCAGTCATTGAGTCGAACATGAACTCCTTTGTATGCCAAAGTAAACAGAGCTCAAGCAGCTAAAGCTTAACCAAAACTTGGTCATGCAGCAGGACAATGATCCCAAGCCCAGCAGCAAATCTGCAGCAGAATGGTTGAAAAAGAAAAGAATCAATGTGCTGCAATGGGTCCAGTGGTTCAATGAGTCCAGAACTCAGCCTGATTGAAATGCTGCGAGAGCTGTGCTTAAGCAAATTCCTGCAAACCTCAGTAAACTGAGGCAACATTGTAAAGAAGAGTGAGCCAAAATCCCTCCACAACAATGTGACAGACTGCTAAAGTCATACACAAAACAATTACTTTGTTATTGCTGCTAAAGGCGCTTCTACAAGCTATTATCTCCTGAGGTGTGCTTAGTTTTTCATACACTGCTTCTGCATTTTGGCTCAGTTTCTGTTAAATAAATGAGGACATGGTGTAACATATCTTTCAGTTTAGTTCAATTTTATTTATATAGCACCAAATCACAACAGTCGCCTCAAGGCGCTTTGTATTGTAAGATAAAGACCCTACAATAATAACAGAGAAAACCCAACAGTCAGAAACGACCCCCTATGAGCAAGCATTTGGCGACAGTGGGAAGGAAAAACTCACTTTTAACAGGCAGAACCAGGGAGGGGCAGCCATCTGCCGCGACCAGTTGGCGCTTGGGTCATGTGCTCTTGCTCACCTGAGGTTGACCTAATTTTAAGACCTGGTAAGGACAAGATAATTTTTATTATGTCCTGATATTTAAGGCTTCGACTCGACAGAGGGTGTACTTTCTTTTTTATCATGAGTGTACTTTATCCATTAGGTTCCTGAGAACCCGTCTTTCTAGTCTTAACACGGAATGAGGGCTAAGAAATCCAGTGTGAGCTCTTCAGGCTTGATATGGATTACTCCATTACTACCAAGGAGAGAAGGAAAACGCTGAACTGATGTGGTGCTGACTTCCTCCTCCCTCAATGAGACTGCAGATTTGGTTCACTCAGCCAGTGTAGTCCAAACAAAAAGCATCTTCCTGTTTCATTCTCCACTTAGGCGCCGCTCTGGTGTTTTATATAGTCTGTACAGTGTGACTGTTACTGGGCAAAATGAATTGTGGATTTTTTTTTTTAAATACATAAATTTTCCATGCTTGGCTGTAGCTTCTGTGCGCCACAGGGGGGCAGTGTTTGCTGGAAGATAGCAGGTGAGCTGACTCACGGGGGCATCGAGTTCATACAGGCCTCCAGCTGAGAGGAGACAGTGAATATAGCAACACCAGCATCACATTCATGTAGAACATCCATCATGTTCTGACAAGTCTTTGATGCTACATAAAGGGGAGCTTGTCAACATTAAACAGCATTGTCTACAACAACACAAATAGCTGCATTATGCACACAAACTTTGGTGTGCAATGGCAGATTTTAGGGACTGTTAGGAAAATTGGATATCCCAGCATTGACTGTTCAGTTCAGGACAAAGGGACAAAGGTGCACATAAGAACCATAAAGACTGGCATGCTATTCATGAACATACATAGTGATTCCTTTGAAGGAAATGTGAAGTAAGTAGGAGGAGATTGGGGTGTGCCTCCTGCTTTCTGTTAAAAACAAAAACAAAAACTTTAGCAAACTGATTTTTGTCAGAATTTTTTATTGTTATCTCTTTTCTAGGTCAAAAGAGCACAAAGGTTCAACCATGCCAGTTTTTTTCTTCCCGCCCGATTCTGTTGGTTTCATCCACGTGTCTGAGCGCCGCCCTCCTTTTCATTCATACACTAACGCACCTTCAGTGGTGGGAAACCGTACTGGTAATGCCAGCAGGTACGTGTCCTGCTCCGGGGGGGGGGGGGGGGGGGGGGGGGCTGGGGGTGTGGTA
>JAVDPK010000185.1:31258-42796 GCA_034780415.1 Cichlasoma orientale | reverse complement strand
TGTGTGTGTGTGTGTGTGTGTGTGTGTGTGTGTGTGTGTGTGTGTGTGTGTGTGTGTGTGTGTGTGTGTGTTTAAGCCCCTTCTGAGAACAAACTGGCGGCGGAAACTGGAGCACAAACATGCATTTATGTATCTTTCTGCCTCTCACGGGCTCAGGAACACGTTTATTATAGCATTACCCCTCCCCTCCTTCACTTGGGACCGCTGCGGTCTGGACTGGATTATCTCTCTGATAGCGTTTTGACCTCTCTCTGCTTTACAGCCATTTATTTAATTTTATTTAGCGATGCTAACATCATCCCGGTAACGTTAGGCCTATTTTGGTCCCGAAGAGCTCCCTCCTCCCTCCTCCTCGTCTCATCCACACCCCAGTAAAATATTCCCCGCACGGTGCACGCGTTGCCTTGCCTTGCGCTGACAGGGCCAACCCAATCCGTGCATGACAGGCTTCACCACGCTGACCGACTTGTGCGCCATTGGGTGGGCGGTGTTTCATTGCGCATTTGTGCACACCGTTGCCCAGCAGGCCTTTTGCTGGAGTGGCTCTGTGCTGCATTAATGGGGGATAGGCCTGCTCATCCCATCACACTTAGCGGAAAAGGATGGAGACCTGGTGCGCCTGCGGCCCAGATTTCCACCTCCACGGCCCAGCAGAGATGAGCAGCAGAGTAGCTACATCACCCTGTTGTTGTTTGGGGGAAAATGAGAGCAGGGGAAAAAGGAGGAGTGGGTCACAGCTGATGGATCTGCCAGGGATTCTGCTGTTCTGCTTTGCATTTTAAAGCCTGTGTATTTCTGAATGTTGCTGTGGTGTGTTTCAAAAAGATTTCACATTAATCTCATGTGGAACAGAAAGCAGGTAATGCTTGCATGGCTACAGTATGACCTGCAATCATTTGCATCATCTGACACTGTGTACCAAAAACTGTAACTCCAATCTGTGATCCACTCTTATTTTCCTGAAGCTGGGAAATAGATCCATGTGCTTTTCCCCCCTTCTTCTTTGCTGCATTCTAGCAATGGCACTGGCCCAGCCCAAATCGTTTTTGGAAAAACTCCAAGTGAATTTCAGTGAACAACAAACACCTTGACTGAGGTTTGCGTTGCACATGTGCGCTGATTTATCGTGCTCTTTCCAATAGGTGTTATAGGATTAATTAAAACACTGACTTTAGATTTTGCAGAGCCGTTTTCACATCAGACGTTCATCAGACATTTTCTGAAGTCGGTCTTTCTGACATGTCGCACGCAGTAGAAGGAGCGCGTGGTTTCACTGCTGCAAGTACACCACTGATTTGTGATGCCTCGCCAGTGCGTGCGGGAGGCATGGCTTCACTTGTTAGCTGTGAATAGACCCGTCTATCACATGGACTGTGAAATGAAATGTCTAATCATCTATCTTCTCACCTGTGTGTCCAATGGGTAATATCCAAGAAAAGTTCATTTTTAGGGTTCGCTTTCACTGAAGTTTTAGTTTTAGTGCTCTAAAAGATGACTTTAAAAGGGTCAAATTAGCCTCATAATATGTTTAGTTTTACTATTATGCAGGTTATGACATGTGTCATAAATATGCGAGTATATTAATATTTTATTCTAATTATAAAAACCAAGTGATATGCTTGTGGCAAAAATGAAGCCAGTTTGGCTTAAACCTGCATTCTACCTGAAGGCCCCCAGGTGGCGATAGCTGTGGTTCCAAAAAAGACTTCCTGTCCCGTAGAAGTGTACGGAAAACTTGTTTTCTGACTGGACCTCTGTAAACGCTTTCCTGATGAATTTATGGGCTCAGTGATTCATTTTGAGTCATGCTGAGTAAAAAGTCTGTTTTATAAATCTTGGTCAATGTGTGGTATGGAACCGCATGCTCATTGGCTAACAAGTTGTCAGTTACAAGTCATTAGATAATGACAGTGCGGTTTCACAGTCAGACACGCCCTTTCTGGTCACATTCGGTTTCTTTTTTTTTTTGCAACTGAGATGGCGATGGTAGAAACGCTCATCTCGAGCCTTCAAAACGGAAACCAGTGGGTGACATCACACAGCTACGTCCATTTTTTTAAAAACAGTCTTTGGTGCCAAGCTCTCCCACGATCCTGAAGTGGATAGGCAAAAAAAAAAAGGATGGATGCTGTGTCGTGTATTAATAGCTGGTTAAGCTATATATATGCTCCATACGGTATCAATGGTATGTCATCATAAAGCCTTGATAGAGTCAATATGGGACAGCTAATGGGGCCACTGCGGCTAGTCACTAGTCTAGTCCATGAGATTGCATGTAGACCGATATTTGGTGATTAAAAAAAATTCTGATGGCATTCTGATATATTTATATATTATTACTGTTTCCATTTTAATTCATCAGCTGTTATAAATGGCGGTACCAAACAGATTGGCAAGTAGCTAAAATGATCCAATGATATCGTCCCGCTGATAAATCGGTCAGGCTCTAATCCAGTCTAATGCGAACAAACAATCATGACCTAATGTTTTATAAAATGACCAGCACGCTGCAGTTCAGTGTTTATTTATTAGGATCCACATTAGCTGTGCCTCTAAAATCCAGCGGGTCTTCTTGGAGTCCATATATTAAACACATATGAAACTAACATTAAATCTGGATCAGCGGTAAACACACCGCAGAGTAATAGACAGTAAAGAACAGATGAAAAGCCACTTAGGATTATTTTTGCTACTCATCTGTTCTGCTGCTATAAAATCATGTGGCAGGATGTTCATGTTGACTCTTATATGACGATTGCAGTTACTCAGCATAATAAATGTGCGTAAGCCTCAGCAGGAGTTCGCTGACACCTAAACTGCTGCTGCTGCTGGCTCTCTCAGCACAGGCAGGACCTCCTGCACTTTCATACATTTACATTATGGCATCGGTGTCCACGGAAGAGTGTGAAGCTCTACTGTATCTTTGCCTCTGGGGATTACACAAGTGACCGGCGGCACCGAGCGATTCCGCTGCTGAGACGGGCGTCACTTTGAATCAGATTTTCTAGTCGTGGACAGCGAGGCCGGCCCCGAGGCGAGCCTCTGTGAATGCCTGCTCTGTATGTGCAATGAAACTTCTCCTTGTAATTAAACATGGTGGGTGTGTTTGGCTGTTTTTGTTTTTTTGGGGGGGGCGCTGGGAGAAAAACAAGACCGAATCAGATCTTGATTTGCTTTGAATTTTTTTTTTGTGTCTTTGGGGGGCTGGGGTGGGGCGGGGAGTTTGGCTGTAAATGTTTCATTAGAGCAGGGGGACAAGTGGTTGCGGAAATGCTCCGATGCACTGGAGCGCAAATTAACCTTGACATTTTGAGTTTAGTTCCTCAGGATTCAATGAATCATAATCACGTGTGCCATGTAGGGTTTGAGTGAAGTTGAGCCTCTTTTTTTCCCCCCCTTTCCTTGTCTGCACTGTCTGCCTCACAAACATCTGACCCAAAAATGTATGCATGTGTGTGTGTGTGTGTGTGTGTGTGTGTGTGTGTGTGTGTGTGTGTGTGCATGTGTGTGTGTTTGGGTCTGCACATGTGCACTTCATCCTCCACACTTGGAGATTGGTCGGGCTTCCCAGGCTGGCGAATAGCTGCAGAGCATGACTGAGCAAGGAGGGTTGCAGCTGTGCGCACCGACAACAGCTGTTGGGACAGAGAAATAAAAACAGGAGAGGGAGTAGAGGGGTGGAGAGAGATAGAGAGGAGGAAATACACAAGAGAGAGAAGATTTCACCCTTGACTTACCAAAGTGTTTTAATTTGCTTGTTGAAAAAAAAGAAAGAAAAAAAGATGAGGGCCTCAGTGCATCACTTACATTGTTGTACAAGGCACATGTTAGTCTGAACACCCCAGGCATCAAGCTGGTCTCCACACAATGGGGTTTCGAGTTTAGCTTAATGTATACATTTCACTGGATTTCTTTCAGATTAAAAGCTGAAACATCTGCAAGCAACATGAAAAGAAACAGAAATGAATATAAACAGAGTTTCTGTTTCCATTTAAACAGTGGGAGGTAAAGGAAAAATTCAATCAAAGCCGAAGAAAGGGGCTGGAGGAATTTTTAAAACTCTGGGGTAAGGCCACGCTCAGCATGTGGGGCTGGGAATCCCCCTCTCTCGGAGGAAATGGTTTAACCTATTTATGACTTGCTGAGCTTTGAATCTCACTGAGCTTCTTTCCTTTACTGATTGTTTGAGGCTCACTGGCACGCGCTGCCGTAAAGTTGTAACAAAATGTCCGAGGCGAGTAAACAAATTAATTTTTTGGTTTTTTCCCCAAAGATGGGATTCGTTAGCTTGCCCGTCTTTGCTGAGAGGGAATGGAAATTTGTGAGGAAGCAGTGAAACGGCGGAAGTCATCAGTGTGGTGAGGAGAAGTTGATGGGTGCGCTGTGATGGCTAGATTAGAAAACCACAGCCCTGTTCCTGTTGTTCTGTCATGTATCCACACGATATATATCAGAGGTTTTTGAAAATGGCACGATAGTGATTACATTCTGCGGCGATATGAGATTCAAAACGGAGTGAAGGCCGTGCTGTGGGTCAGGTTCAGCTAATTATCAGCAGGCTAGAGGGAGTACAAAATATCAGTTAACCTAACAATTTCCACCATTGCAGTTATTACATGAAAAATTAGTATTTCTGCTCCTTCAGGCCCAACTCTTTTACAAACCCTTCATGTTAATTTGAAAGTACCGATGGGCCACAACATTAAAATCCCTAACAGGCACAGTGGGTAACTCATCTCGCTGTCATGCAGTGTTCTGTTGGGAAACTTTTGGACCTGGCATTGGACCTGGCACCTCATTATTATAACTGCAAAAACTGCATGAGGTATGCACAGTCCTAATGGAGCTGGGACGGGCCTGATCCATGGAAGCTCCACCCAGCAACCCAACCCCAAAGGATCCAGTGCCTGTGGGCCTGGTGTCAGACACCACGGGATGGGTCACCACCACCTCCATGGGTCAGAGCTGATTTGATAGCATAGAGAGGACCCGCACAATATTAGTCAGGTGGTTTTAGTGCTGTGGCTGATCACTGTAAATGTGTGCGTTTTCCCGTGAAAATAAGTAAAAACCTAAGATAATATGTTTCTGTCTCGACCTTTAAGTTAAAAAAAAAGGCTTGAACTTTAGCTGAATAATTAAAACAAGATGTGAATAAAGTGAAAGCCAGATTGCACGGCAGGCTGTTCCCCTCTTATCAGAGGTGGAATATGTACCGGCTCACTCTGGTGCAGTGTTTTGTAATCATCGTTCTCTAACCTGCCATTTCAGTGGCAGGTGAGGATTTCTCTGGAGCCTTCCCATATAGCGTACCAGGGGAACTCCAGTGTCAGATATTATATACAGAAAACAAGACCCTCTGTAGTTCTGTTTATGTTTGAGACATAGAAGCATCAACACCAAGGTCCTCCCATTTCTTCTGCAATTTTAACTTGCATCTCCTTGGTACATTCTGGGGGAAGATGAGACACATTCAAATGTATCATGCTGATGTATCCCTCAGTAGGAACCAGTCTGAGTGCTGCTGGTTGTTTATAAGTTTGTTCACTTCACAGGAAGCCAGTGAAAAAAAGTAAGTGTAGGTGTGATAACACCTTTACGCGTGATTAAATGTTAGGCTGCAGCAGTTTTATCAGCTGCTGTCAGGAAACCTCAGTAATTTTTGATTCATTGCGTTTTTGAATGAGAAGTCTATCTAGAGTTTAAGATAATGCTTGCAAAAAGTTCCTGACTAAAGTCTAAAACATTAAATCATCACATTTGAGGTGCTGGAAATAAAAAAAAAATCTGTGTAGATGGAGCAGATAATAAAAAGCCACTCGAAGCGGTTTCACTTCTTCTGCATGTCTTCATCCTGACTTTCGAAAGATTCTTGTTTTTCGCTTTGCAGACAAAGTGAAGCTGGGCGTGGCTCTCCATCAGCGGCCTGTCGTCTGCTGGGAAGAGCACCATTAAGTTCCTCAGAGGAGATGCACCACAGCGCATCAGTGAACGCATAGCTGATCTGTCAGATACATGCGTGTCTAAGTACTCAGGCTCTGCTTCAGGTTTCCTATAACCTACTACAAGTCTGCACTTGGAGCTGGAAAAACCCACTTGCTGATGGCTCAGTTTGTTTCAATTAACAGCCCACAGTCCTGTTTTTGAGTACTAAATATTGCCCAACTGCATTCAGTAATGTTCACAGCTACAGAACAATTGGATTTTCTTTAAATGTTTTTAAAGTAATTAATTGAAAAATGATGCATTTCTTCATTCAAAGCACTATACCTAGCTCCTGTGTTCTGTGGTTGGTCTTCACTTTTAGTATCGAGCTGTGGTATAAAATACTGTGATTAATGAGTATACTGAGTACTTGACCAACAGTAAATCCACACATTTGACAGACTGAAACCAAAAAGAGCTGGACCGACAATTTTCCTTGATAAATGATATTCACTTAATCAATTAGAAAACTCTAAACATTGATGCTTAATCCAAGGCTGTGCAACTTTTCCACTGATGTGTCTTTTCAGCAGTACAATCGTCCATCTTGACAAGAGCCACTTCCTTAGAGAAGGCTAGATATTTAGATCTTCCACTTTTCAGGGTCACTGGAGTCTATCCCGCAGGTGAGAGGCAGGGTAGACCCCACACAGGTCGCCAGCCTAACATAGAGAGACAGACAACCATTCACACATTCAAAAAAATCTCTCATCAGAAGCATGTTGTTACACACCTCTTAAATTTCTCTTGTTTTCTAACTCATACGCGGGGAGCTATTTATAGTCGGGGCCCCTGCTCTGCAAAGTGGAGGAACTACAAAGCTGTCAGAAGGAATCGGTTCATGCAAAGCTGGCTCACCGACCTTCCGGCTATTCAAACTGGAATGTTAGTCTTGTCTGCTGCGACCTTTCTCAGCACAGGAAGTGAAGCACGGCCACGACCGACGGCACCAAGAGCAGCAAAGCTGCCACGTCTCTACTGGGAGCTTTCTTTACAGTCAGAGCTGCTGTTATCTACTGTGACCTTTCCAGAGAGAAGAAGTGGAAGCTCTGCCACTGATAGTGGTAACAGGAACTTATGCTACCGTATTTGACGACAAAGTCGCACCAAAGCGTTTTGTTAGCGGTGCTGATGGAGCTCCTCCTGAATCTTTCACTGTAGAGGTCTCACAAAAGTTGCTCCAACACACCGAAACTCTTAGGTGACTTTCCCGACTAGAAGCAATATATTTTTTTAATTTGCCGCAAAGGTGACACTGTTACTGTTGTTAATGAGTCTGTTAGCGGTGGCCAACCGTGCCTGCTAGCTAAAGTGAAGCTAAAAATAAGCCCCGGTGCCTCAGACAGTATCTGGGTCATGTTCTTTGATGCTCGCACTATGTGGACTGATGCAGTGACTGTGCTGCTGCTGCTGGTGAATCTCTGAGGATTCTTTCATCCATCAGCAGAAAGATTTCGTGTTTTCTTTTGTATTTGAAGACATTTTGACATGGATGACATTTGCTGGCATTTGTTGCAGTCATTTTTACACCATTGTCACCAGAACAAGACTGACACCTTTAACTCTGTTGGAGACTGAATGTGTAATCGCAGTTTAACTTGCTGCTTTTGTAGATTTATTCGTTTATTTATTTTTTTGCATGTTCTCTGCAAAGAGTTTCGCCGCTCATTAAAACTATAAAATGGTGAAAAATATAAAGGATGAGATCCTGTTTGCAGTATTCAGATAGAAGCTGTGTATCTTACCGCCATTCAATCACCATTACCATCATTATCATTATAATTATGAGCGATTATTTAATCACTAGTATTATATCAGCACTGCGGTAATCAGAAACTGAACTGTTTTCTGATTTTCTTATTTATATATAACAGAGATCATTGTATAAGATATAAAATGAATTTCAGCTCTTCATTACATTTTTTTAACATTTCTCTAGCAGAACATTGATGTGTCATCAGTAAATTTCCTCATATTTGCTGATATCAGCCAATCGGGGCGCCTTCATGGTCGATATATCGGTGCACCCCAAACCTGAAAACCTTAGCTTGATTGCCACATTATCTTGAACTTTAACACCCTGTGTCCCTTCCTAAGCCAATCTTATTGCACCGCCACCATTTATTCTATTTTAATTTTATTACCTGGATTTCTGCTTCTTTAGTCAGCAGACAGCTTGTGTGAGAGGCTGTGACAAAGATCGCGGCGGTGCAAGAACGCAGTAAGATAAGAACCTCGCCATTTAAAGCCCTTACTTCATCTAAGAGAGGAGAGAGATCATGGGATTAGGCAGTAGGAGAAAAAAGCTTGGCAATAAGGGATGGATTCAAGAGGAGGAGGTAGGGTAGCAGAGGAAGGTCGCTAGGTTCTGATCATCCCTCCTCCTCCTTTAACCGTGGTCGTGCGCCTCTGTGGGATGAAGATGAGGAGGGATGGGTTTATGAAAGGCACCACGGTGGCTGTAATCCTTCAGCATGAGATGGCACTGAGGAAAGGGAGAGAATTAAGTTTAGGGCTGATCGGGATAAAGAGAGAAAAGATTTCTACAATTTTCTGCTTTTCAGCTTTTAGTTTTATTTTTTGAGTCGTAATTGTGTAGTAGTCCCTTTGTGTCTGTAACTACATATTTTATATTTCTGTTGTTTTTTTTTTTTTTTTTTTTTTACAAAGTGAGAGTTTCTTTTCCCAGAAGCTCACCTTGCTGAACCTTTTCTCTGTATGCCATTATACAAGTAAATCAGTTACTTTATTGGCAGCAAGTAGCAGGAAGCAATGTTAATGATGGATGAGCTTTTTAAGTCACTTATCATCAAGCTAAATGCCACAAATTCAGTGGTTCCTTCTTTGTGTGTGTGGACGCTTTTTTATTATTAGTTATTAAATAACATTTACAACGTTCTTCTCTGCAAATATTTTAATTGTCAAGTCAAGACAGCTTTGTGTATCTGCGTTTTGGCCTTTAATCCACACATAAACAGCGTTTTGGATCACTGAAAACAGAGCTTTTAAAAACCTCCTTCCAGCTCTGTTTCTGTGTTTACATTTGGACAAAGAAAACAGATTGTGTCTTGCAGCATCAAAGGTGTGCGCTTTTATCTCTCTTTTTTTTTTGACGTCAGACTGTGCACCCTACTATTGTTTGTAGGCTTTTGAATAGCCAACATTTCTATTTGCTTAGGGTTATATTGCCACATATTGCTTTGACTTCCCCTTGATTTTCAAGTGGAAAGTGCAAATTTCCAGTTTTAAAAAATACTCGTGTACATGTGGAGTTGGCCCAAGATGGTGGAGTTTGCATATTTCCTATTGTGGGATAAGATCCTCTCTGGACCTCCACAGTAGCGACCTGGCCAGCGAGTCAGATGGAAGGGCACAGACGAGCTGTTTAGCAGCAGCCGAACTTTCAAAATAAAGACATGAGGGTCGTCCACTAGTAAATCCATCATTGCCGATTTCTCGGATAGATTAAAAAAAATGCTAAAGTGAGTCACCAAATATAATTAGGCTGACATTAATACACCTGTGGGTGGCCTGCCCACGTAAATTCTTGTCTTGATTCCTATTTTAATGCCTATGAGGAGGCTCTGTGATATATTGGATGCATTAACCTATATTTAAAGTCCCTACTTGTTTCTCAGGCCCAACTAAATACCTGAAACTTCACATGTAAATCCAGACAGTAGCGTCAGCTGTGTTCGTCCCACTTATGCATGTCTATAAAACCCATCTTAATTAACAAATTACCCTCTTTTATTGTTTTGGTTTTGTGTCTGCTGGCTCCTGTAAAGGTTGTTATATAATGCACTCAGCTACAGTGCTATTGTGGTGTTGGGTGGATGGATGCAGGCATGCAGACAGTGCAAACAGATGGCTCGTCGAGAGCATTAACTCTCTGTCTGCTGTGTCAAGTGTTGATGAGTAAGAAAAGAAATGAGCCTTTTTATTGTAAATGAGTGCACTGTGGCAGCATTTGGTACCGACCAAAATGTCTGTAGCACATTTACATGGCTTTCAATAGCTGCCGTGTACTGAAATTGAAGGTATTGAAAGTCGGGTTTTGCAAAATCACCAACTATTATTTCCACTGACATCCAACATGGATCCCGAAGAGCTCAGACAATCTTCATGCATGCTATAAGCAGGTTGTGTTGGATTCCACTTAGCATGTTAAAAAAAAAAAACAGTGTAATTTTAATATAAAAAAAAAAGATTCCATAAGAGTAAGACAACAAAGATTTGAGCTTCATTTAAATATCTCATCCTGCTTGACAAGAAATTTAATCTTTAACTCTTTTCCTTCCTCTTCCTTATCTTCTTACTCTTTTTCTTCCTCTTCTGCTCTCCTGTAGTTCTTTTGCTTTATTTACTAATGATTATTCCTACAGCGTTGTGTTACACCTCAGTGCACAAAAGGTTTGAACTACATTACCCCTTCATTAGTTTACATTATTTTCAGTCACTCTACTTGTTGGTCCAGCCTTAAAAAACATCCACCTTAGTCTCTTGTGTGTGCTCTTGGCCTGTACTGTGTTGTTTCTCTTTGCAGTGTTAGTGTTAGACTGTGAGGCTCAGTTGTTCTAATTGTACACATCTATGGACAATAGCAGTAAGAAGGCCAAATGTAATTTGGAAGCTGGGGTTGTGGGGTTGTTTCTCAGTGTGACGAGGCTGTTGTAAGACTTCGAGGGCAGGTGTTTTGCAGTTTATTAGATTGATTAGGTCTTGTTATGAACAGATATCCCTTTGTGTTTGTTCCTCTGTCCTCTGCTGCAGTCACACTGACAAACTGATGTGCCAATAGACACAAGAATCCATTTTTCTATGATCCAACTCATAAAATGCAACATCCACATGTGAGGACTGGCAAGTGATGAGATGTTATTAGTAGTCTTGCTTGCTTTAGCTTCAGCTTGCTTAATGTTTCCTATGTGTTCAGTCATAGTTCTATAACTGCCAATGATCCTCAGCCTCTGAAAGCTCAACATCCATGTGACCAAAGCTAAAATCCAGATGGAGAAGCTGCAGGAAAAGCTCAGTTTTAGGAAAATGGATCGTTCAGCAAAACTAAAGAGCAGATCCATTTTGTGTTATAGAGCAGGCACCAAATGACATTCTTACCTTTTCTTCTTCCTTGTGGAGGTTTTTAAATAAATGACATTGATGTTGAACTCTCCTGTAGTTGTGAATTTATAAAATTAGCCGTTCTCTAAGATATTCAAAGTCCCATTGGTAGGTGCCAGTGTGATAATGCCACCATTAGGGATGCACTCATTCAGGCTATTCAGTTCCAATACTGATAACTTGGTTTTGGGTATCTGCTGATACCGAATATGATTCGATACCCGTATTAAATTAATAAACTGTCTTCCTTCATCTAAGGGAAGAGACTGTGAAAATGTTTAAGGCAGCACTGGTTACAGCTTAAACATTGCTTTCATAATTTTGTTAAGTAAAATGTGACAATTAAATACATCTAACAATTAGGGGTGCAGGAAAAAATCGATTCGAGCTCGAATCGCGTTTCTAACATTGAACGATTCAGAATCGATTCTC
>JAVDPK010000185.1:16315-28464 GCA_034780415.1 Cichlasoma orientale | reverse complement strand
CGTAAGAACGGACGCAGTACGAAGACACAAAACACGGCGACAGCGGAGGATTTCAGGATTCCAGAACTCTCTGACGTTGCTTTTTGCAGAGAAAAAAGCACTAGGGGGGTCTGAAAAACCGCTAAATCTAGCAACAAAGTCACAAAGTTGGAAACACTGCATGACCCACATGAGCAAAATCCGCTGCGTGGTGGGGTGACATATTTCCGCCATGAAATTAGCATATCATGATATAATTTTTTTTCCCGGGCAAGATTTTTTTACCGGTATTATCGTGAATGATATTATATGGCCCAGCCCTAAAGTCATGCATGCTTTTTCATTTCATTTCGTCATCATATTAAATAGTTTGTGCCTGCCTTACTTGCTCAGAGTGTTTGGATCAGGATCTTTCTCTTCACTTTAGCCATACATACAGAAACACACACACACACACTTGTTGCCACAGTTATAATAAACCCTGTTTTTGTTTAATGGAGCTCTGTAGCTCCTTTCAGCCCTGCACACAGCGAGGCAGCTGGCAGGCCGACTGACAGCCTCATTAGCGTTTGTTTTCATCTGCTTCAAAACAGTGTGAGCCGGTCTGATTTGTCACCTGACCACAAACCCTGCTACATGATTGGACCACAGTGCTGAGTCACAGCCAGCTGACCAGAAGCCAGGCCTCTGATTGGGCTAGAGGTTCTCAAAGCACTTCCTCCTGTAGCCGGGCAGACTGCAAACTCCCAGGAGGACTGAATGGTTTCAAAACACATATACAGGCTGCAGTCAAGCGAGGCAGTTACTGATACAACTCTGTACAGGAATCCTCTGTCATACAGCCATATATGAAATCATAAAGACTCATTCCTGCTAGGTGAAAATATCAGCGTATCAAGAGCATCTGTAGTTATTTTTAAGCTGAGGAGGTTTTCTGAGCTCAGCCTGAAAATGATGTAACCAGAGAATATGATGTTTACATCTCCCCGTGCTGGGGGGGGGGGGGGGGGGGCAGGGCAGCAAGAATTAAAAACCCGTCGTTAATGCAGGCGTTGTTGTTGTGACTGTAAGTCTGTTTGTGTTACTGGGCAAATACAAAGAAATCAAACGCGTTTCAGAAGTTGCTCATGTGGGGAGGGGGAAACTGCTGGAACTGAGACTGAACAGTAGAAAATCGATCTCAGTGTCACGTTTATGCAGCCAGTCCAAACATAGGACAGCTCAACTCATCAGTTTTAGTGGGCAGTGTCAGTGGAAATATAGATAGGAAATGAGAGTCAGGGTGTTAGTACATGCTCCTCTAATTCATAAATGGATGATTGATAATCATATTTCCCAAAGTGCTTTGCGGTGGTTATCACTGTTGCCTTGCAGCAAGAAGGTCCTGGGTTCGATTCCACCTTGGCCTGGACCTTTCAGTGTGGAGTTTGCATGTTCTCCCTGTGTTTGTGTGGGTTTTCTCCGGGTACTCCAGTTTCCTCCCACAGTTAGTGGGATTAGGTTAATTGGTGATTCTAAATCGCCCACAGGTGTGAATGTGAGTGTGAATGGTTGTCTGTCTCTCTGTGTTAGCCCTGCGACAGGGTGTACCCTGCCTCTCACCCTATGACAGTTGGCGTAGGCTCCATCCCCCCGTGACCCTGAAAATGATATGCAGAAGAAAATGGATGTATATAAAAATTTTTAGAATTTATTTATATAATAAATCACTTTCTGTTCTTAAATCCTTCATGCTTGTTTCTGCTATAAATACATTTATGTAATTCAGCTTTGTAGTTTAAATCCCTGGATGCAGTTATACACTCATCCCCATCACTGGCTTTTCCCTCTATTTGTCTTTCTCTTTGCTGTCTTGTCAGTGGAAACAAACATGTCACAATGGGCACCGATGTATCACACACCATTCTTATCTGCAATCACTGTGCACGCACGCACACACGCACGCACGCACGCACGCACACACACACACACACACACACACACTGTGTAAAGAAGCCTGTTTTTGGTTGGTGTGGGAATGTTGGACACTTTTTGCTGTGCCCTGTGTTCACGAGCAGCTGTCCACTGTTTTCCTAACAGCCTTTATGAACCTCTTCACCTCCCTCTGACCATCCTCAGTTAACTAGGTTACCTTGGCGTCTCCAAGGTAACCTAGTTAACTGAGGATGGTCAGATTTGGAAAGTGTTTATCAGACTGATGCTTGGTTTGAAATAAGCAGAGGGTATCTGGCAAAAATTAACTGCAGTGTGTGTGACACTGATTGTGTATATGAACTAATCAAATCAGGTGTTAACGAGGAAAGCTTCCAATGCTTTTTAGTGTTTCTAATGCCATGACTGCAATCTTTGCGATCTCTGCGTTTTCTGTAAATGCCCAGTTCTTATCAATAAAATTGTTTCAGTCATACAGTTACACGACCCTAAAGTAGGCTTGCTTTTTTAAGCCTTAGATGAAGGTAATCCCTCTGAACCAAAAGCTCAGGCCTTCAGACTGACTGTGAGCACACTAGCCCCACCCACCTTCTGTTTAGACCTTCTGGTTCCAGTGGGTAGCCAATCAGAACAAAGCTGGCTTAAAGAGAGGGTGGCCTTAAAGGGAGAGGAGGTATTGCTAGACAATTGTATAAACTCGGGATTTTAATATTTATCATTGCCATTTATTATACAGGAAAATTGTATACATACAGTTGCCAGTTTAGTGTCCAAAAGCTAAAACATTCTCGGTTTCATTACAGGGCTGTTGCTTTAGTCTACATTGATTTTAATTAGATGTGCCTAATAACTGTCAAATGAGTGTGTGTTCCAGTTGTTCACATATTGAAAAATATTATCTAACAGGTAGGTAGGTAACATGCTCTTCTATCACTTCCTCAGATCAAAAGTGGGTCAGTGGGAACTTTCAGGCACATCACCTGTGTACGTGCAGGTGTGGTTGCAATTTAAAAGAACTTTTGTTGTTCAGTGAACCGTAGCAAGAGTTTGCTTCAGCTACTTAGAAACACATGATCCATAACTAACTCTTTTTGGTCTCATCAAACCTCACTGATACACCACAGGCTTCAAGAACAAGCCTGGACATGTCATAGCACAGACTGCTGCACCTGCATGCATAAGCTGTGTCCCTGCTGCATGGTGCCATTAATTACACCACACATTTACACTCAAAATAGTTTCTGCTTTTCCTAGTAGACCTAGTAGCATTTATTGTATACTTTACATATGTAGATGTTTGCTATTTATGTCCTTTTTGGGCTTGTTTTTTGCAACAGTGGCTATGATGCATGCAGTATTATGCATATTGATTGACGCTGAAAGAAAAGACATGGAAGAGGGACATCATGCATAAAATGAGAAATGTGACCATGCAGGGAAATATCGCCTCTCCAGCTGAATAGGTGTATGTGTGTGTGTGTGTGTGTGCGTGTGTGTGCGTGCGTGCGTGCACGTGTGTGTGCCTGTATTCTAGTTCATTCTGTTTGCTGCCCTTTGGAAATAACTTCACCCCTTGATCTGTCTTGATGGATTGCCTATTTTCTGCAAAATATCAGATCTGGGAGTTTCTTTAGTTTGAAGTAAAGATGTTTTTGCGTTGTCCTTTGCTGCTCTGCATTCTGCTCTAAAAGGTTTCTCCTCTGTATATGCATACGGTAAATCCACCCTTTCTCTGATATGATGTTTGGGCTTTATCACACAGGTGTTTTAGTACTTTATACTAACTGGCATGACTGCAGCATTAGGCATTACTGGCCTGGTAAACATATTAACATAAAAAAGTGCTGAAAACTGTGCTCATTCAGAAAAATTAAGAGTTCTAATTATTCACTCCAATTTTAGTAAATGTCAACAATCCATGGAAACAGATCTCATTAATATGATTTTTTTTTTAAATGTCATTTGCTTTGACATTTTGGACAGTTCTCTCTATCATGTGCTTTTTTCTCCTTGAAGTGGCATTGATGGGAGGTGCTGATGGGTGTTGAGGGCTTCGCTCTGTCTGCCCCACATAACTTGGCCTACTTCTGACCAGTTCCTTCATGCTTAACAGAGTCATAAAAGCCATTTAAACACTCAGAGAAACACTCCACTGATTATCTGGGAGTGTTTTGTTACGAAAGGCAGCACCTTTTATAGCACACAGCAAAGATAACACTGTAAGTTTTTGATTTTTATCTCTTTCATTTAGTTAGGTGGCAAAAAGGCCACATTATAATGATAGTTTGTTTTTGTTATCTAAGTCAAATGTATTGGGATTGAGGTGACTTGTGTTTTTCTCTCTAAATAAGCTTGACTTCAATGTAAAGGAATGATTGTGCATGTGTGTGTCTCTGTGTGAAAACATGTGTGTGCACAAAAATTTACAAGCAACGAAAACATCTGTGTACATCTGGCAGTTGTCCAGTGGCAAAAGGACAGAATAAACGGAAGATCTGACTAGCTATAAAATGCTGTTGTCATGTGGAGACACACACACATACACATACACACACACGCACACGCACGCATGCAGTAAATCTCTCAGCTAAGCCAAAGGGCTTATTGTTTATCTTTTATCATCTTGGCATTGCTCTGCAGTGAAATCACTCTGTAATCACCCTCTCCTCTTTCTCCCACTGTCTCTTGTCTTGTCTTACTGCCACCATCCCCTTCTCCTCCTCTTCCTCTCCCACCATGTGATTAAAACAAATGCTTGATGTCCACCGCGCTGCCCCGATCCTATGGCAACTTGTGAGACTGGTTTGCTGGTTATTTTTGGCTACTCAGCTGATGAGTTCTGCAGGCCTCAGAGAGGACATACTTTATGTAGCGGTGCTAGCAGCAAAGTGATGCTGAGCTGTTTTATCCCTACCTCTTTTGGAACTTTATTTTTTAATGGTATGACTTTTATTATTTTTCATTTGTTGTTATGGTGGTAAAAGTTTAGTCGTAGTGGCTCACCTGATCTGATCAAAGTGTGATCTTTAGTTTGAATCAGACAGAAAAATCTGAGTATTTAGCATATTTGTTTTTGGTTTAACCAGCATATGTAAATGCATTTATGTTTGTCTGTGTATGCAAAAACATCCATCCATCCTTTTGCTGAAGCCGAGCCACTCCCAGGCCTACTGGGAGATAAGCTCTCCAATGGGTCCTGAGCCACCTTCTGGGTCTCATCCCATCTGGCCATGCTTCCACTGCAAAGGATAACAGGGAGCATCCTAATCATGTGACTGAACCACCTCGACCGACTCCTCACACTCTTTCAACTTAATTCTGTGACGTAAAATTATTACCTGTCCTTATCAGTGATGGGCTAAGGGGTAGGCATTTGAAGCAAAAAGACCATCATGTATCCACTGGGAACTATTAGACTGTTCTTTGAAGAGTCCGACTCCCGAAAGGCTCTCACATAGAGCACGGCCTATAGAGGATTTTCAAGACCAATACCGATACCGATGTTTGATGATTTAAAAACCTGGGCTCTACTCTCAAATGACGTGATGAGCATATCTTGAATAGCTGAGTTTACACTGGACCTTTTTACCGGTACAATAGAAACGCAACATTTAGCAATTGTTGTTGTTAAATTGTGGATGGTACACAGCTTTTAGGTTCACTAACCCAATATTCTAGGTGATAGTGGAACATTATTAACTACCAAAAATATACATTTTAGACAACAATTAGTCAAAGCTCAAAATCATGAACATCTGCACACAAAGTGCACATTATTTTATTGCCCTGAAACTAAATATGTCTGATTCTGCCTTTATCAGAAACCCAACATAAAAAAAAAAAAAAATACTCAATTCACCCTTTTAAAGCCACCCAGGACTCTCTAGGCCATCAACTTCTTGTTTGCTGAACAAAGCCTTGGAGTCCTTTTGGATGGAGTGTCTTTCCATTTTTGAGTTGTTTTTGTTTTGACAGTGTGATTTGTTAGAAAACCAAAATTCAGGCGAAGATAGTGAAGTCTGGGTGGAGATGAGACAAGAAGCCAGCAGGCATAGCGGGTTGTTAAGGGCTTCTTTCAAACCGACGACCCAGAAATAAACCCCACACAAATCCTGCAGTAATTATGAAACATGAAAAACTGGGATTGTTGCTGGTAGTTGCTTCCTGTGGTTTCAGGTGTGTGGGAGCTCGAATTGTGTCGATTTCACGTGGAAAGAACGAAATCTTCCAAAGGCAATACATTTCTTTTAATTAGCATTTCCTTGCTGTAGATGCCGTTATAAAATCCTTTTGAAAAAGGCAAGAATAAATTAGCGAGGCGCATTTAAAACCTTTGAAATTTACCTTTTGTATTTGCCCTACAAGTTTTCAGTGGCTTCAGAACAAGCCTTTTTTAGATTTGCTTTCCTGTGTTTACGACCATAATGACTCAGCCTGTCCTGGGTTCACAGTCTAGATGAAAGGCCCTTCGGCAGGGAGCGCGTCTGTTGTTGGACATGACGGTTGTCTGGCTGGAAGCCAGGACGCCCTGCTGTCAAACCATTCTTTCAAGGCAGGAGGATACAGAGTAAGTGGGTGACATCTTTCCTGAGGTTAAAACTGAACCAGAGGCAGATGTAGAACAGATGATGCAAACCTGCATCAAGCCCACCTGAGTGGAAAGATGAAGGCCTGAAGAGAATTTGCTGTCGCTCTGTCGGGCAGAAGATTCAGGCTCCCGCAGTCCTTCCTATCCTCTTCTCCTCAGGTGTAATCCCAGCTCTCCCCTTGCTTGCTAAATAAATCATACTACACTTTCCTGTGTTGGAGTGGATGAGGGTTCATGTTGTCAGATGAGAGGAGCCAGGCTATGGGGATTATCAACGAGAGCAGAACGGAGGGGCTTAACAGTTTTTGCTCCTCTATGGCTGAGTTCACACTGCAGCCCCTAAATCTTGTTTGATTCTTCTTTGCGTTTTTCTGAGCTGCAGTCTTCAATGTATGTGTGGTATTTTTGCAGGCTGGAGTATTAAATTATATATGAAAGTTTTAAGGCGTGGGGAATCTGTTGACTTTGCCTCGGGGTCAGCGGCCAGTGTTTTAGCTCTGAGCCAAGACTTCCTGTTAGGCACCAGTTATTGTTTACAGAAGCAAACAAATTTTACAAAGCGTGATCGTTGTCACACAATTGTGTTTTAGCAAATGTGTTTCCTTTTTTGTACTTCACACGAGCTGTTTATGCATACAACCAAAGCCTGCTTAAACATGACTGTTCTATACTTTGGACTCGGACTGTAAACGGACTAAAAAAGGGAGGCAAAATTTGTCCTTGCATACAGATACATACATGCACAGGTAACTCATGGGCTCTTTTATTTAATGACAAAAAGGCTTTTGTAGAAATAATAATAATAATAATAATATAATAAGGTATCAGAAATTTGAATTTTGGGATATTAAACTATCCCGAATGTTAAAATATGTGGTGAAAAATATTTCCAAGCGGATTCCAGACAATAAAATGTAAATACATCCTAATGAAAATGATCATGTTTCAGTAGTTTTACATTTTAAATGAATTGATCAAAAATATTTATTAGATCAGTGATTAGTGACAATATTTAATTCGTTCTGGGCAGGCTTGTTGAATCCCTTTTTGCTTTATGCATCATTTAACCTTGATGCAGACTTTTTTTTTTCCTTTCATGTCGCTGTGCTCTGGGTTTGTCCTAGTTTTGACTGAGTGCTTTATAAGACAGAACTTTCTTTTGGCAAGTCTTTACCCCTCACATTGTTGTCCGTCTGCAGTCACCTGTATAATGAAGTGCAAAGGTCACAAAAACCAGCTCTGTAACTCAAGTGTCTGGGGGGGGGGGGGACTTCCTGTTGTTGCTGATTGCTCACGTCTCTTCAACTTCGCCGGCACCTCATATTATTGTCAGATGAGTTATATCTGCAGGATCAAGATCTCTCTGCTCATGTTTGTTTCTGCCCTCATCCCTCTTTATCTTCCTGCAGTGCCCTTTTATTCTCTTCCTCCCTCTCTCCCTCGCTGTAGGTTAAATCTCTTTCTATTTATAGCGAGCAGCAGCAGTAGCGTTAGATTGTGGGTCAGTATGTTGAGAGGGAGGAGGAGCCGTTTGTGCTGCGTGGTGCATTACAACCTGCTTTATGTCTTGAAAAGAAGAAAAAAGGGACTTTGTCATATTATGACTATGAGGAGAAAAGTCTGTGGAATTTGTCTTTTGTCTTTGGACTAATATTTGTCTCAATTATTTCTCATTACTCATGCTTGTGCCGTATAATGCGTTACTGTCCACGCACAGTAGCCTACTGTATTAGTCAAATAGCCGGTTGCAGTGTGTTGATGTTGACAAAAGGAAAGGGTTGGGTGGAGCTCAATCCAGGTCAGCAGGCGATTCACTGTTATTAACAGTGCCACCCACCAAAATCAGTCAGCTGAACACAAAGGCTGCACAGTATGGCTTTAAAAACATGCTGTACATATCTGGAATGTATGTGGACGTATTGTATTGTAACACCACAATGTTTTTTTTTAGTTATATTTAGATAGAGGGCAGGTTTAATAATGTTGTCGTTTCTAAGTTTCATCAGGCTGTTTTCACACCACGTGATGTTTTGGACACGTGGGTCTGTGATGGTAGCCAGGCTAAGCCAAATCAGCCTCCCTCCCTCAGCAGCACGGCTCGTCCTGGAGTGAGCCAGCTCTTGTAAGGTTACTGTTGACTTTAGGCTTTGACTGAATTACTCTTTATTTCTCATAATCCCACAGCTCCGTGCATAACAGCTCCATATTCCTACGAAGGCACATTTTTACCCACAAAACTGAACCCTTGACAGTTTCAGCCATGTGGCTTTTCATTGCTCTCAATAGTCAGTTATGTTCATAATTCTTTGTTTTCAGTTCCTTAAGATTTCAGACCACAGAGCTCTAGAAAAGCAGTAATAATGTTTGTGATATAACCAAGAATGCAGCTAGAAAAGTGGTCCTCGTGGATGAGGTTGACACAGCTGTATGGGAGGCTGTAATGCTATCCAACTTATAGAAGGTGATACAGAAAGGAGCTTTTAAACTTGCGGGCAAATTAGGAGGAGCTGGCATTGGTATTATGTTCTTAATTTAAATCCGTCTTTGTTGACAAGTTGGTATGTGGGGGCACTTTGAAGAGAGAAATTACACACCATTATTACTTTGACCTTTGGCGTCTGCATGTCGACCTTCACCAGCGGTTGTCACAAAGACCACACTGGAGAAAACCTTCTTTGTGTTGATTTGTTCAGAGCCAGCACTTTTACCTTTAAAAAAAATAGATTATTAAGCTGCTTCCAGCCACAAATTTTTTTTCTTGCTCATTCTGAGCCTTTGACTGGTTCTGCTAACCTTTTAGTAAGATCATCATGTTTTTTGGAAGAAAAACGTGAAGTTTGAATCAAATTTTCTTGGCTGTGTGGCGTCCAGATCGCATTTATCAAACCTCAAGCTGCAGTTTACAGCTATCGGTTTGGTATCAGTCGGCGTCATTTAGGGTGAAGAGCTTAGTCATTTGGAAGGGGCTCAGGATAGAGGAGCCAGTTATTAACCGTCTGAACTAGAATGCTTTCTGAATGCCACCCATGAGAGGTCTTTCAGGCATGTCCAATCCAAAGAAGACCACATGGCAGACCCGCGTTAGGTCTCAACGCTGGCTTGGGAAAACCTGGGTGTCTTCTCGAAAGAGCTGGATGTGGTGGGCTGCTCCGTCAGCTACCCAGTCCCAGACCTGGACCTGGATACGTGGTAGAAAATAGATGGATTGATGAATGGATGGATGAATGATTCCCTGAGAAGCACTGAGAGAAAAGATCAGCATATCCCTTACATAGCGAAAAGAAAGAAAATTGCTTATTAAATGCAGCATTTTTTTTCAATAAAATGCTGACTTAAACTTCAGCACAATCTGAACTAAAGTCATCTGATAATGTAGCTCAGTTTTTTTTTTTGTTTTGTTTTTTTTTTTTTACATCTGAGTGTCAGCTGCAGAGCAGGGATTTATGCTAGTGATTGAGGTTTTCGTGTCATCAGTGGACAATTCAAATTGGATTTCTCTCTTTGAGGGTAGCTGTTTCCATAAGCCCTTTGAGGATTTTATTGCTCTGTCACGTGCATAAACACAGCAGAACTGGAAA
This sequence comes from Cichlasoma orientale, assembly GCA_034780415.1. Classification (NCBI taxonomy): domain Eukaryota; kingdom Metazoa; phylum Chordata; class Actinopteri; order Cichliformes; family Cichlidae; genus Cichlasoma; species Cichlasoma orientale. The sequence goes on along the minus strand of JAVDPK010000185.1, from coordinate 18,387 downwards.
AACGTGTAGCAGAGAAGTGACAGATCTCCGATGACAAAGATCCAGTGTCGGCCTGCCCTCAGTCTAAAATTTCTCTTCTATATTCCTGCGGCCGCCACCCCATTTTTCTTTTTTCAGCCGTGTGTTTTCGCAGGCGGTTTAAACATCTCTGTCTTAATTAAGTGCGCCTCACCCTTCCATCGCGCTGAAAAAAAAGAGCTGCTCTCTTTTATTACAGCCCACTGTGAATGAAACCGCCTTCAGACCTCACCCCTTGCTATTGTAGGGCCCTATATTTACTAGAGGGAGGGAGAGCCAGAGCCCCCCCCTGGCCTGCCCCCCAAAAACCCTTCATTACCCTTGCAGGCCTTTTGAAGGGGTGATAAAAAATGCCAGGGTAGAAAGTTCCAGTGGTTTGGATATCGCCCTGCCCTTGTGTCTGAAAATGAAGGGTATAGTTAGCATCAGTGGCTGCAACCTTGAAGTCATTGCAGGAAACACCAAATCTACAGGTTGCACAAAAAAAGCTCCTCATGGCAGCAGAATACAACACACCACAAATGGCTTCCTGTCTGGAGGCAGGCAATGTCAAAGCTGAGCATGACTAGGAACTGGGCTGAAGGGATGTTTCAGGAGGGAACACGGTCCAAACTTTAAATGACAGAGCCGGAAAAGAAGAAGAGCATTCATGGAGAGGAGCGATCAGTTCCTTTGGCCCTCCTTAAAAAAAAGCTTGGCACACTTTTGCACTCTTTGAAGATTTCTTTCTTTCTTTCTTTCTTTCTTTTTTTCTTTCTTTCTTTCTTTCTTTCTTTCTTTCTTTCTTTCTTTCTTTCTTGTACGTTCAAAGGATTTTGTTTATCTGCCAGCTCTTCCAGCACACTAAACACTGCAGCACCCTATGCACCATCTATCAAAGGGCCAAATCATCAGGAGAGCCAAGGTTTGGTTTGGAACTGGGCCTAGCTGTTTTTCCCAGTCAGATGCATCTATATATTACACACTGCAGTGATACAGCCCTCCCTTCCTGCCGTTTCCTGTGTCTTGTGTATCATTAGTATCCGGGGTTTTTCCTGGCTCAGAGTGGGCCTTTTGGGATGACGCTGCAATAAGTGTGATTGTTCCATTAGTAAGGCGGTGAGTTTGTAACCATATTTGAAAGAAATCTGCATTTTCTTGTTATTTCTGTTTGATAACCAAATATTTGGCACTTCTTAGGGGGGTGGTGAAAAATCCCCTATGCAGGAAAATGCGTGGTCATTATCCTAATGGACTTGTTTAGGAAAGACATTTTACTGGTGTGAATCGTAGGTGCTTAAATGTCCTGACTTTGAAGCAGTGCAGAGGTGGGGAGTGTTTGTCTGGTGATACTGGGAAGTTTTCAGGTAAAGATCCATGCAACAGAGAGTGTTAAGCACAACTAGGAGCATGTTTATTTGGACAGCAAGGAATTGCACTTGCTGTTATCACAATAAGGTGGCTGTTTTGTATTGTGAAGGAGCCGCAGGGTGGAACTGTGTGGCCACAACCTGCACTGTATACATGCTGTAATCTCTTCGTAATGTGGCTGCACAGAGAAGCTTGGAAAATACATTTTTGACACAGCTGACACACAAAGCACTGCTGACTAATGCCATGAACATTATTGGCCCAGACTGGATCATCAGACTTGGAGGGTGATGTTGTTCCAGTATTTCTTGTGTAGATTTATATGTTACCAGTAAAGAAAACCATGTTTAGACACAAATGTCCTTCAGAGTTACCTTTTCGAAACCTATCATGGTGACCCCACACTCAGAGTCATGCTTCCAATTTTCTCGGTGTGTGGATGTGTTTTTTCTTCTCCTTCTTCCTCGTCTTCTGGCCATTGATGTTTCTGCATAGGATTTAAAAGACCATGTTGCTGACCTTTGACCCTTGTTTAAATCACATCGTTGTCTTCTCATTGTCACGGTTTCCTCTGTTCCCATGGTGACACCATGTGCTGCACCTGATGGAAAGGCTGCTGCTTCATGGGAATGAGCACACACACACACACACACACACACACACACACACACACACACACACACACACACACACACACACACACA
>JAVDPK010000184.1:242595-254733 GCA_034780415.1 Cichlasoma orientale | reverse complement strand
GCTGAGAAACAGGAACATCTAATTTCATAACAATAATGTGTTTTCTTCTATAGCATCAACAGACCTAATTATTAAACTGAGGAAAAGCCAATGATCTCCGGGGATATTTTCTTCTAGATTCAAAAACCCATAGAAATCACTTAGGAACGATTATTTTCATTCTTTCATTTACAAATGAGGCCATATTACTAATGAGCAAATAATTTAACACAGCCTAGGATTTGGGGATTGTAGCATGTTGGCACATTTGGCATTTTCACTGCCATTAAACCACACAATTTGCCTAATATGCAGTTTGTATTTGTCATCGCGCTCCAAGCAGCTATTTAACTGATAACGGGAACTGTTTGTTTCTTTTTCTAACTTAAATGACGGTGGTAGGCATTCAGCGTAAAATGCAGAAGTGTAGCCAGATTGAATGTGACCTCTTTACACTCAAGGTTATTAATTAGTGAGCTTTAGAGACGTGGCAGCCAGATTATAACACTTACACAGAGCCTTTTTTTTTTTTTTGTGCTAAGCTACACTCAGTGGCACGAGAGTGGTATTAATCTTCTCGTTTACCCCCTGTGAGGCTGTGGAAATATTGCATGATTTATTTATTTTTCCCCCACAACAATAAGAATATTTCTCTACAAGAACAATGTAAGGAAATCTGCTTTTCAGAAAGCTTGGGCTCACTAACCCAACGTTGCTGCGTGGGATTCATTGTCTTAATCAGAAAGACAGAGACACTGGCCTGCAGCTGTTGCTACTTTAACCGCATTTAATGAGAGACTAAATCTTTCCCACTGACGGGAAGTTGTGGCTTGTTAAACACACTGTCAAAGCTGAAAGCAGACAACTTTTTGCTGAAACACATTTTTAGTATTTAAAAGGTCAACCTGCTATACTGACATCATAGCAGAGCTTACAGATACTGAGAGGCTGATTTTTTAGTGGAAGGCATTTAAGTCTTTGTTGTTTAATAAAGACCAGATTTTTATTTTGTATTTTTTTTGCCACGGTGCTGTTGTTTCTGATTGTCTCGGGACTGTTCGCGCTGGCATCTATTTCGGAGGGCGGACTGAGTGGAATTAAACAGCCGTGTCACTGTACTCTCTCTGTTTAACCTACACGCTCATCTGCCAGACGCGCCTGACAGCACCAGACCCTGGAAGAGTCTCCCAGCAGGCCCAACAGCACATGGGCCGCACCATATTTAGTCATCCAAAGTCCAGACACAGACCCGTGCAGTCCTCTACCTTAATCTGTCTCCCCTCTGTTTCTCCCTCCATTGCTCCCTCTATCATTTTTTATGTCCTCCCCTCAGCTCCCTCCCTCCATCTCTGTCACTTTCCCTCTTTCTCCTACTGCTCCCATTCATCTCTGTCCTTGCTTGCCCTCCCTCCAGTCATTTCTGCTTTATCACTGTCGTGCCCCTCACTGTTTCTCTCCTTCTCGTGCCCCTGTTCTTTCTTACCTACCAAAGTGCTTTTTTCTTGTCTTATGTCTCTTGTCTGAAAATTCTTCTGTTTTTTCGTTTTCGTTTTTTTGTTCATAAAATCTTCAATCCTCTCATCGTTTCTATACCTTCTCCCTGTCTTTTCCACCCCTGTTTCCTCTCTCCTCCACAGACTCCCAACAGTTTATTTTCCCGGATGAGCGTGCCGCTGACGGAAACTCGGCCTGGATGCTAATGAGCTGCTAATTCTATCGGCCGTCTCTCTGTGCCCTCCCCACTGGGTGTCAAGCCCACCAGCTTTACCACGGCCAGTCTTGTGATAGAGTGCTTTTGGCTGATGAACTCCCGTCGGCATAACCACTTTAACCTTCCTGACCGCAGACACGTGCAATCGATCTGTGTCCTTATCTGTCCTGGTGAGACCTCTTACTCCAGACCGATTACGGCAACCCATCCTGCATGCAGGAAATATTTTGTTTTTCATTATTATGCTGAGGTCTTTAAATTCTCTCTATTTCTGAGTGTCTGCTTCAGAGCTCAGATGTGGTAGGATGTACTTATCCAACTCGTGTACTTAAAAATTCCTGCTGTAGCACTTTATATTGCATCCTTATGGTGTCATGTCCCAAAATTTACTCTTGAATTTTTATGAATTTAGGTTTTTAATTTGAAGTATCTATAAATACCAGTAGGCACAGTAGAACAACAGAGTAACTTCTTAAGGAATGAGTACCTTTGGAATATTTTAAAACAAAGGAGATACAAATTATAGTTCAAGAATTACTTCAAATAATGAGAACCTTATTTACCGTATTTTTGAGGAGAGGACCCCTTCTTACATTGTAATTACACATTATTTTGCGGTGCAGGTTTTGATTGTTTTTTTACAGGTGGCGATACCTTTCAAAGGGAGGAACTTTACGTCATTCAGAAAAAACAACCCTGAAAGCATGTGCTTCAGACCTGAAAAGGTTTGTGGTGTCATGCCCTGGCCTGAACATAAATAAATACAAAATAATATAAAAGTGATTACCAACAACGTGCAACATCAACCGTTAAACAGATATGATTAAACTGAATGCTAAAGAAATATTAATAAACACAGGGTTTCTCTTTACTCTTTTTAATTATGTTCTAAAAAGCAGAATTAAAAAGCAAATTTAAAAAAAATTGCATGGTAAATGCTGGGAAAATGACACCATGTGTTACAGGCTATAATGCGTGAGGGAGACTGCTGCCAATTTCCATCATACTGTTTTTTTCCTAAGCATCTGAACTATGCTTGAGAATGGACTGAATGGATGCGTTTAAGTACTCGAGCGCAGAAGAATCATCCTATTTACTGAGCCACTTGGGTCTTTTTTGAGAAATGCTACACAGAAAAAGGAGCTCGCCCCAGAGGAAGCCTTTTGTTCTACTAAGATGAAGAGAGATTCTGCAGTATGAGAGAGTGCGAGGGTAGGAGGAGGTGGGTGTGATACATTGTAATTTAATAAATACCTCACAAAGAGGGTTGGGGTGCCTTCTCAACCCCGCCGCTGTCAGCTTTGAAATGAGGCTATTATGGATTCAACATCCAGGGAAGTAAAAAAGGGATTAAGGAAGAAGAAACCTCAGGCCATATACATCTCTTTCTATTGTCTATTTTCTCTGCTCCGGGGCTTTTTCCTCCCTGTGCCCCTCAGTCTTTCTCTCTCAGGGACCGAGAGGCCTCTCGTCTAGCTCTGAGCTTATGAATGATGCCATCCAGGTACCGATCTTGACCCAGAGATTCAGAAAGGCCTGAAAAGCGTTTCATAGACTCAGTTCTTCTAAAGTGGACTTTAATCCTCAAATACCCATCACTTCTGGGGAATTTTCTGGTTTAGTGAATAAACACAAAGCTGCCTTCTTTAGGGTCAGCACTGTGTAACAATAGTGTTGCAACGGTTGATTTCCTGTAAAATTCCTCAAAAATTAGCAAGTAACTACAGCCTTGTCCTCATATATATAGCCCCCCCCCCCCCTTTGTTTTTTTTCCAGGACCAGCGCTTGCAGCCGTGCTTTGACCAGGGTCACACACGGTTCACTGCTTTGCCGCACCACCAGGGATTATGGGGTGACTTCTGCCATGCTGCTCAAGCATGACCAGAAGGCTCGGCCAGTTTTGACCTGAATAGCGTAGAGCGTAGGACTCAAGTAGTGAATGAGAGGCCGGCATTGAAATTCAGGATGCAGCTACTTGCAGCCACTTATGTCTCTCTTTAAATGGTCACATTCTTTCTCTCGGGCCTCTCATCTGTCTGATCCTTTGACAGGCTTTCAGTCAATGAAAACATTCGCTTGTGGCTGTACAGAAAGATTTTATTTAATTTCCCTTTATAAGGGCAAATATAACTTGGTTTTAAAGATACACAACATTGTTTTGTTTTTTTTAATGCGCTACATCAGTGCCACTTTTCATTTTCTATCCCGTTATGGTAAAAATATGCCGATGACATTGACCCTTGTGTTTATTTCTCTCTCTTACAGGAAAGGCTCTGGTCAGGCTGAAGTGAAGGGTCGCTGAGCTCAGACACTCTTCTTCCACTGACTCACAAATTATACACACACGCGGGGGGAAAGTCACACACTGACACATCAGTCCAATAACGCAGACACTCAGTTTACACACTTGAGCGCACGCACAAAGCTTCGTCCTTGCAGGAGTGCGCGCACACATTCAAACACAGGCCCCTGGAGCAGGATGAGGGAACCTTGGAGGTACCTGCTGGGCCTGTGCCTCCTGGCGTGCTCGGCCTTCACCCACAGTGCCGCCAATCCTTTTGCAGGGCAGCAGACCCCTCCGGACCCTTGCTATGATGACACAGGCGCAGCCCGTCGCTGTATCCCTGAATTTATCAATGCTGCCTTCGGCAAGGAGGTGATCGTGTCCAGCGTGTGTGGCCGACCTCCCTCCCGTTCCTGCAGCGTGGTGGAGCGGGGTGATGAGCGTCCTTCTGTACGCACATGCCAAATCTGTGACGCAGCGGACCCTCGGCGTGCCCACCCGGCTTCCTACCTCACTGACCTCAACTCGGCCCACAACCTCACTTGTTGGCAGTCGGAGAATCTGAACACCTCTCCATACAACGTGACTCTCACCCTTTCGCTGGGCAAAAAATTTGAGATTACCTACGTCAGCCTGCAGTTTTGCTCACCACGACCTGAGTCCCTGGCCATATACAAAAGTATGGACTATGGCAAATCATGGATGCCCTACCAGTTCTACTCCTCACAGTGCCGCCGCATGTACAACCGGCCCAACAAAGCAACCATTACCAAGCAGAATGAGCAGGAGGCTCTTTGCACGGATGGTCACACTGACCTTTATCCGCTGTCTGGAGGGCTTATAGCTTTCAGCACTCTGGACGGACGGCCTTCTGGTAAAGACTTTGACAACAGCCCAGTCCTGCAGGACTGGGTCACCGTCACTGATATCCGTGTGGTCTTTAACCGGCCCCAGCTGCCCCGGGAGTTGGTACTGGGGGCTGGAAGCAACACTGGAGGGAGAGATGATGACCCCATGGCAGTGACATCGACGCTGCCAACTTATTTCTATGCAGTGGGAGACTTTCAGGTGGGCGGGAGGTGTAAGTGCAACGGTCATGCCTCACGCTGTCTGAAAGACAAGGAAGGCAAACTGGTGTGCGACTGCAAACACAACACAGAAGGACCTGAGTGTGACCGCTGCAAGCCCTTTCACTATGACCGACCCTGGCAGAGGGCCAATGCTCGTGAGGCCAATGAATGTCTGCGTAAGTCTCTTCCTCCTCTCTGTCACCCTTTATGTGATTCTAACCATGTTTTAGTTTGTCTGCTGTAGATCTTTCTTGGAGGGCTTTTAGCGTTGCAGCCTGCAGACAAACATAAAGAGGCGATTTCTGAGAACTTGGATTTCCAATAACAGTAAATAAAAAAAAATTCCTAAATTGGACTTTACCCTGTTGCACAAAGTTCAATGTAACAATGTTGTGAAGCTGACCCAAAGTTTTGGTTGCATGTCTTCGCTGAGTTGATGAAAATTAGGAAATGCCTGAAAATACAAGCTGTTTGTTTATTTTCTTGGACCCTTTTATGGCAATTCCCTTTTCACGATTCGTCTTCAGAATACGAGGGCGGCGGTTTAAAGTCAGGACAACAAAATGAATTATACACAAGCACGCGGAGCGAGAGCGAGATGTAGAAAAGGAGAAATATGACTCAGACGACCTATGTTTGACTGTCATAAGAGTAATTAATGATGCTGCCAGAACATACCGGATGGGTTTGTGTTTATGCAGGTGAAGAGTTGTGGTAGCATGCCGTGGTTGAGCTGGCAACTTTGGCAATGACTCTCCAAACACAAGCCCCATACGTTCCTTTCATTTCTCATCAGCCTCTTGCAGTTCCCATTCCCGTAGAGGAAAACGGGGCTACTGCACTCAACTAAATCCTGGACTTGTCTATTTAAAAAAAAAAAACTGTTTTGCACAAGCAAGTCTAAACAGTGGATGACAACAGCTCGAGAAAATTGGCACACCGCTCCAGCTAAGACATCCAAGAATGTTTTCTGGCAATGTTTGCCTTTACCTCAAGACATACTCCGTAAAAGTCACCCAGACATGCTCTGAAAGCTTGCCAAGAAAAATTATAGCAATTTCTGTGGCAATTTTTGTAATGTAAATGGATTATCTTTGTATAATATTAGGCCTCTCTATGACAACAGGCTTTAGATGCGATACTTAGTGTATATATCGATTTTACGGCCTCGCAGTGCTGTTTTAGTCGTGTTTTTATCAGGATTCAGTCTCCAACATGTGGCTGTTTCTTTGGTGGTAGTTTTTACAGCAGCCCTCTGTTGGTGTAAATAGACTTACGTTGAGCTCAATTCATGTTAATTTTGCTTGTCATAAAAATGTGTTGGCGTAGGAAAATAAAACCATATTAAAAACCCCACTGTCCCCGTCTTAACCTTTACCCGTAATGCAATAAAATTACAGCCAGAGAGGAAAAAAGCAGGAGCAGAACACTGAAAAACACAGTATATTTTTCTAACATGTTGTAATTGCCCTGTGAGCTGGCCCGAGTTCACGTTTAGCGTTGAACAGCACCAGATCTGTTTAAAGGGGACAGAGAGTGACAGAGCCAGACAAGCGAGGCTGTTTTAGCCTCAGACCGGCCAACAAATCCATCCTTTCCTCAGTCTGTATTTTGAAATCTCCCGTGCCAGTTCTACCTTACTTTGGCTTTTCCAGCGTCCTTGACACCCTCACTTTCTCAGCTCACAGATGCAGGCGCACACACACACACACACACGCACACACCTATCCCTTTCTCCAACAATATCCTGTCAATCCCTCAGTGATTTCGCCATCATACTTCTGCGCATGGCCTCTTTCAAATGTCCCGTAGCCGTTTGTGAAGTGTTACGCCCGCTTTCCGTAGATCTCCTCTCTGTGGGATCGATATGTCACTTTTCTCCAGGATTTCTGGACTAAACAGCCCGGCTCCACTGGCCAACTGTGATGACCTAATCCCGGTGTCGATACAGGGCAGTTAAAGGTCTTTGCTAGTTGCACGCTATACCTGATCACACATCTCAATCTGCCAAAAAAACTAGTCCCAGTTGTTCCTAATATCACATTCCACGAGCCTTTTTACAGCTTATTCCAGTAGAACCGCTTCCAAAATATTCTTAAAGTAGCAGGAGAGATATATAAAATCCCCTTTTTAAAAAAATGCTTCCTTGCCTTGTTGATTTTCTTTTTGACAGAGCACAAGTCGAGGGGTGTGGGGGTCTACAGTGTGAGCCCTGAGGCATGCTGTTGTGGCAGTGAGGTGTAGGTATTTAGAGTGAGAAACTGTAAGAGTGGTAAGTTACATAGCTGAGGAGTCCCTTAGGTGCCATCAGAGGTCCTGGGGTTATTTGGGTTTGGAGGGAGAGTTTGAAAGGTCACGATCCTTCGTGCAAGGGTGACGGAGTTAAGTTGATCGCGAGGCGGTTTGTGGGTAATGAGGAATTCAGAGTGGGCAGATTTAGAGCCACATCAAAAGTTGTTTCGCACCCTGCCACTGAGCCTGAGTCAGTTCTTAAGAAATTATGTGCCTCTTAGCTGATTTTTACCCTTTCAAGTTCTTTTTAAACATTGTGCAAGGCTTCGGTCTTATCGGTCTTTACTTAGATCTTAACATGCACGACAAGAGCCTCGTCTCTGACGGAGTCGTTTGATTGTTCTTGGGTTCTGCTAAAAGTCTGACATGCCCTGCACCAGCGTTACTGTCTGTGCTCTTGGCAGACTCGTGCAGCGTCTCCAGACACAAGCCATGCGCGCACACGCCCATCTGCCGCCTCCCCCTCTATGAATCCTGCCTCGAGACATTGGTTTACAAATCCCTGCTGTAGTAGTCAGAGAGGGCAGCCTCGTAAAGGAGCGTGTCTGTTTGTATTGAGGGAGACATGATGGAAAAATCTGTGATTTATCTGCTCAGAGTTTGAGCCACAGGAGAGAATAAGGAAACAGATGGATAAGAGCTATTTGGTTTGTGGTCGTGATGGAGTGTGGGCTTTTCTGCTGGCGTGGCCGATCTCGTAATGTAAATACTTTATGTTAACTTAAAAATATGAGACACTATATCATGCCATAAATTGAATCTGCCAAAGTCACACTATAAGATGAAGAGCCCTCTTGTGGAGTCAACGACAATGTGGCATCCTGAGTAGATGATAATTTATGGTCTTGTAGCTCTCTGCTCTTGGCTGTGTCTGCAGCCGTCTCGGCCCTGTTTGGCTGCAACAACAAGCTGTTCTATTCTCCAGCCCTTCCTCTCCCTCATTTGTACTCAACCTGCAGGAAGTCCAGAGTACTGCTGGGACGCTGCGTGCTCGGGGGCCAGACACCATCCATCCCCCAGAGGCCCACCGAGCCAGATCTGCTTCCAGTGTTGAGCCAGGCACGCTGGTATGCATTAAATAGAGAGGTCGTTTAAAGATTGATTGAACTGCTGTGTTGCCTGATTTGCCAGAAATGCAGGTGAGCAGCGGTTAGCAGCAAAGCCGAGTGTTTCTGCGCCGCTGACGTCTTTGGGTGTGGCGCTGAATATTTTGAATAGGAAATTTGACATATTGGGTCCACGGGGAGAATGAATGATATGGCATTCAGTTTTTGCACGAGGCGGCGAGTTTCATTTGAAACTAAACAACCAATCAACCAAAGAACTATTCACTGTGGACTCTCATTATACCTCAGGCCATGTCACCACCTGAAGGAAATCCCACAAATTAGTTATTACCTCTGAAAAAAGTTATTACCTGTTATATAATACGTAGATGCTATTAGCTCATGTCTGCTACACTAATGAAACGGTGGTTGTATTAAAATGCGAATTTTACAGCGGAACAGGAAGGAGAAGCAAGAACAGATTTTGCCAGTCTTGTCACGAGCCATCTTGAACTTTACGGGGGCCTTGCGGCTTTTGGTGGGTCCGGATTATGTTTTTTGGAAACTATTAGCTGGAATTAGGGGGACATTGACAGATGGGTTTCTTAGCGAGAGCAGTGGTGTCAAAGCAAGAGGCCGGCCAACAACACATGCTCAGAACCATTACTGTGATGAAGCTTTCAGAGCTGGAAACTCTGAAGACCACAGAAGCACAAACTCTCCTCGTTTCTTTTCTTTCTTTCTTTTTAATATCTCTTTTTCCACCTCTTCATTTCTCTCACTGACAAGGGGCAGATGGTTATTCAATCCTTATTAGAATTTCAAAATAGGCCTCCATCCTTTCATACGCCCTCCCCTCCTCCTTCACCTCTACCAAGGGCAAGCAGAGGTCAGGCCCATTTTCCAGTAATGGAGCAGATTCATCAAGATACTTTTTAGGAACGTTTTTTAGAAATTACCTCATTCTTAAACATGCCAAAAATGAAACCTTGGCAGAGTTTGTGAAGATGCATCAACATCTGATTTTCAGCATAGAGAGGAGCAGAGTTTGTGTGCATCATCACAGTTTATTAGAGCCTGCAGCGTTCGGTTAAGCAGCACTGAAATGATACAACATGTTCAGCTGAACTTTTTTTTATGTGAGACTCTAGAGGGCATTATGATAGGAATCTTAGTAAAATGCTAAATATAGATGGCTAAAAAAGGGCACAGCTTCCATTATATAGCAGCATGTATGTTCCATGTTCCTAATTTCACTAAGTGACTTAAAGACCTTCCCACCCCTCCCACCTCCGCTGCCTTTCCGTGGAGGCAAACGGGGAAACGACACTTCAATTACTTGCAGCGCTGCTCTCGAATGAGCAGGGGATGTTTGTGTGTGTGTGCTTGTTGAAGGGGGGGGGGGGTTGCTGAGCAAAGGAAAGTGATTTTTTGAAAAAGAAACCTCCTGTGCTTTCAAATAATTACACAGCCGCAGAATGTTGTTTTAAAATCGTGCCTCTGGGGTAGTTAGCGTGAGACGCGGGAGTTATGGTATGGCGAGGCCAACAAACATAACATTAGGCCTATGAATTTTGTTTTGGTGGTGTGTGCTTTAAGAATGTGAAGCAGGAGCAGCAAGACAGCAGGATTTGGTCACTTTGACTGTAGCTTTGCTCTTTGCTTTTATTCCCTCTGTTAGTATTGCAGCTTTGGTTCGTGGCCAACCCACAAGGGACTGATGCATTTCTCATTCTGCAAAGCCACCCATAAAGGCTTTCTGGCAAGAGTGAAGCACGGTTAAACAAATGTTAAGGACAGCAAAGTGTCAAATAACAGTGCTAATGTCAGCTGGGTTAAAATGCTGGATGCTCCGCGGCTGCCTGAGGCCAAGCGAGCGCGCGTTTGTGCGCGTCTGCGTCGCCCTTGCGCTTGTGCATGTGCGAGAGCCACATGTAATCTAGAAATGGGATGTAGCATTTCATCCCGGTGCCAAAGCAAACTGGTGGAGCTGCAGTGTGTGTGTGTATGTGTGTGCCCACCCTGTTTTCCCAGGCCCACATCAACTCTCTCCCACAGATGGTAGCAATCACCTCCCGAGGTGCCCTTCACCTCCAGCACCGTCTTCCTCTCTGTCCTCGTTGTAGCAGACGCTTCAGAGATTCACTCCTTGCCTGGACAAACTCACGCCTGCTGTCTTGTATTTTCATGCTTTTTCGCCTCGCTGATATTAGCCTTTTTTTTTCTTCTCTTGCTTAATTCTTTGTCATCATTTCGTAATATTTTGCCTCTTCGTGTGTTTTTGCAAGTGTTTGTGTTCTGTTGCCTGAAGAAAAAAAAAATTAAAAAGCGGTATTTTGGCTGCCAGCCGGTATTGCTGGTGGCAACAAGTTTCAGAGGGTATTAAGAGAAAACATGTTTAAGTATGAGGGCACGACAATCACTCAGCTCCCTTTTAACGGGTTTTCGTTCATGTCTATACCTGACTCAGATGGGAAAAAACTGATATAGCTGATCAGTCGTTGGCGTTGTTTTGCATTCTGAATATTGCATTTGAAATGAAGTCAAAAGAAGACTGTATTCATCTCCAATGGGGAAGTTCAGCCTATGATTATATCTTACAGACTTGTCCTTACCACAGATCTAACAGCAGCTCCAAAGCAGTTTCAAATGTTCAGCTATTATTGGGGTTCGAGCCACCGTTCTCCACCATTTCTGCTGTCATCTCTGGCCAAGGTGGTGAATTTTCACAGTATGTTCCATCTGTCACTTTCTATTTCTAAAGCAACCAAAGCATCTCATGCATTGCCCAGAGGCTGCATCATGGTTGTGTGTTCCAAGAGTCAAGGCAAAGGCAAAAACTGCTGCAGTTTACCTTGGTTCTTGCTGATTCTCCATGATCATTTGATTGCACAACATCCTCTGCTTCTTCTCCTGATTGTAGGATATTGCCTGTGACAAAAAAAAAAAAAAGAGCAAGTAAGATGGACAGAAAGTGGAGGCAGGACAGAGATAACAATGTTTAGACTTAGGGATGTGAAGTGGACCAGTAAGGGGGAACAGAGCTAAGGACTCAACTCTCCACTGACACCAGGCCCCCAATCTGGCAACCCTCCAGCCTAATCTTGTTAAAATCTTTCCCTGCCTGATGCCATCCAGAAAGAGAAAGTGGATATGAAGGAGAAGGTGGACGAGAATGAGGGCTGAAGCAGGAAACGTGCAAAAGAGGGACAAGCAACCAGCATTTGAGATGGGGTCTTATGAAAGTAAAAGGAGAGAGGAGGAGGAGGGGTGGGAGAGGTATTAAGGGGACTATAAGTTCAAAAGGGCTCCCAAGAGCTGCCTCTTAAGCCCAGGGCGTGAGGCTAACCACAGGAACCCATCAGAGGGAGGGAGGGGGGAGACATGGTATCATATCTAGAATTGAAAGATGTCTGTGTGGGGGGAAAAGAGAACAAATGGAGTTAAAGTGGCTTTGTTACAAAGGCAGAAGCTCTTGCATACTGTACCGTGTGTGTAATGCACCCAGCCGGGCTGGAGAACTGTAGTTTCCTGTTAGTTCTCAGCTCTGACTTTTTAAGTCATTGTCTCAGCTTGATGTCCACAGCTCATTAGAGTCTACAGATCCAGCAGAGCTTACATCTGCTTATGACTTGCCTCTGTTAGACTTTTTTTCCTTATTGTTTTGTGAGCGGTTATTACTTCTTAAGGCACTTATCACTGGTGTGTGTGTGTGTGTGGGTGGGTGTGGGGGGGGGGGGGGGGGGGGGTGGGGGG
>JAVDPK010000184.1:224144-242535 GCA_034780415.1 Cichlasoma orientale | reverse complement strand
ACACACACACACACACACACACACACACACACACACACACACACACACACACAAACACACACACACACACACACACAGAGCATACACACTGGCACACACACATGATGGCAGCAGCCCATATAGCAGAGCCTGTTTGGCCAGGCAAAGAGAGCACCCAAGGGGGGCTGCAGCAAGTCTGGACTGTGGCCTGGGCCAAGAGGGGAAAGGTGATGGTGTGAGCCCTCCAGTTTTCAAGGACCAATTTTAGCCATGGGATTTGTGTTTTGCACAGGCATCCAAAATCAATTGGCTGTGCTCACCGTGCGCTCACGGCTTGGCTTTGTTCGGGCTGAAGGAAAAATGAGGTTAGATTTATCCCTGACATATGGAGGGGAAGAGAGAGGCGGTGCACTCGCAAACACACTTGCATTTTATTCGTGGAGCGCGGTCTTCGATGGCCAATTTGTCAAGCATACTTGACGAATCAACCTGCGAGCTTGTTCAGAGTGCGTTTACTTGTTGAGGTACAGTACCTGTTACAACAGCTGAAATGAAACGGTGCGTTGTTTTCCTCTCGATCTCAAAGTATTTCCTTCGTCTTGAAAAGTGGGCGTCACCTGGATCAGAGACTGTGTAGGGGAAGGTACCGGGTCAAAACAAGACTGTAGATGAAAATTTGTACTTGGCACCGTTCAGTTTGATGACAGTGCGGTGAAACAATTCACCGCTCTAAAACTTTCCGAAGGGTTTCTCCTCCTCTCCCTCCTTTATTTTGGTCTCCGCATCCCTCCGTTTGCCAAGCCTGTAGCTTGTGTTTGTTATTTGATTTCCACGACAACATGAGAAACCGGCTTTATGCATCCTTGAATTGGAAACTGACCCACGGAGGAAACGCATTCGTTTGGGGATCACAGATTCTTTGCCGACTTTGCCGCCACCCACAGAAGTCCTTCCCACACTGAAATGACATTTTTCTTCCTCCTGCAGATAAAAAAAAAAAAAGAGTCTTTATGCTGAGCGCCACTGAGGCTTTGATGTGTTAATGAATTGAAAAATGGCCTTCAACAGCGTTCAGTTATCCCCGCTGAGCCTAATTTGGTTGAGAGGGTGCAGTGGTGGTGATGGTGGCGGGGGTGGCATTTTGGTGGGAGGTGGGGGTGTCGGCATGAGTGTGTGCATAGGCACTTCAAAACAAACCCATAAACATTCCAGGATCTTTGGGCAGCTGTAGCTCTGAGCTAACAGCGCGGAGGGTGTGAACTGCAGCAAAAAAAAAAACACACATGCAGGTAGCACACAAACACCTACTTGCTTTTTCTCTGATTAGCCATCCCCATTCACGTCTTTCTTTTACTGTCAGATACTAAACTTTTCTTTTCCAGTTCTCTTTCTTTCTGTCACAAAGTGTCTGGACGCTGTTAAAGCCTCCACAGCTACACATGCCAAATCATTTAAAGGTTAAATTCTGGAGCTTTCTTTACATTCTCCACACTTAAGCACGTCCGAGCCCAGTCCAGGCTTTGTTGGCCGATCTTATTGCACAGCTGTAAATCTAGAGGATGCCATGAGAGGTCCGTCGGTACTTCAGCTGGGGAGAAAACGCGATCCATCGCTTTCATGTTCTGCTACAAGGTGTTAATGGTTGCAAGTGCTTGCAGCTGTGTGTGTGTTTGAGATGTTTGATCACAATCACAGACCCCTACTTCCACACACCCCCCACATCCACCCCTGCAGCCCCAGCCACTCAATGTGACGTGTGTGTTCTTTGTCACATTTCCCTTAGAAGAAGATGGACAGGCTGTTTAGATCTTCAGATGCACACATACGCACACGGTGTGTGCAGAGAGAGAACAAACCCATCTTAGGGAGAGCGTCGTTTATCACTGTATATCATTTTCCCCACTCAAACCTGGGACAAACGTCTCTCCATCTCAGAGCATACTGAAGGATAAATGCCTCTGAACTCTGAAACGTTGTTCAGGATTCCATATTGCCCCGCTATCCTAACACTGCCTTCATATCCATTTTGGATAATTCAACAGGGTCAAGAGTTAATTCTCATTTTGGACTCTCCAGACTAGGAAAGCACAGCAAATAAATCCAGCAGGGTCTCTACACAAACAGCTCTGCCTTGATATGAATTTATACATAAAACAGTATTTCATTAACTAGAGGATTCCATACAAATTGGGCAACATAATAACCAGATGGAATTGGGAAACAGTCTGGGAATGTGCTCCCCCTTTTTTCCAGGGCCTGCAAGTGGGGGGAAAACTGGGCCTCTTTCCCAACCAGGTGCCAGGCTTTCCTTTGAGTATGGATAGTGATATGTATTGCTCACTGCTTGCAGGGTACTTATTACTTAACATTGTGCTTGAGGGATTCTCCTCCAGTGAAATTGTCCTTCTAATGATTACAAAAAGCTCAGATCAGATTGAACTTACTGCAGAAGTGACCTTGGCTAGAGCAGAGAAATGAAAATCTATAAATAATGGGGATGGTTTTTTTTAAAGGTTACACGTTATACTTTTTTTAAATTTTAACAAGTTAATCTAAGTCTTATATTTCCCAAGAATATACATTTCAGGTGTCAGCTCAAAATACAAATTAGGCCTTTTATCATATAATTGCTGCACACTGATGGTCTTAGCTTTGTTTTAAATGGTTTCCTTTTGTCTGCAGCTTTAAATAAGACAAGCTGCCACTGCCAAAGCCACCTGTGCTGGAAGATTGCTGTGCCATTGCAATGGATAGAACGGAAAAGGCAAAGCAAAAGAACTTTGGTTACCTGCCATAAGCCCTGATTCTATAAGTATAGATTTACCCTCTGGCTTGTAACAAAACCCCAGAATTCAGCCAAACATCTGAACCAGAACTGGACCCAGAGCAAGGCGAGAATCCTGCAGAATCCGATATTGTAATAAGTTTTCATGCAATAGCGTTACCTTTTCATATGTCCAATCAGGCAACACTTCAGTGACCAGTATTTCAACACAACTGGTCAGCTGGTGTATTTACTCAGGAATTGGTAATATGAGCCACATTAGCTGTGCAACATGCTAACGCTGAGCATTTTCTGATCAGGCAAGAGTGCATAAAGTTTACTGCATTCGCATTTGTGTCATGCAGGGAGCTCGGTTGTGGATGGTGACTGTGTAGTTGTGACATCAAAAAGTCCCGACGGCTCGTTTTCGAGGCACAGTTTCTGAATACAGTTTGTACATATCTGGGAAATGGTTTTGTTTAATCCATACAAGTGTAAAAATAGAATCTTGTGGTGGTACAGCTGTGTTATGTACCGAATTTATGCACTTTAATTCATATATAGGTGCAATACCTCTTGCTTTCTGCCTAGCAACTTTAGAGTGATGATGTGTGTTCATGGGCAAAAAATGTCTCTATACAAAAAAATATTAATAACATGTTAATTAATGAGGGCTGGCAGATTTAGTTACCTTTGGTCAGCGCCAGGCTAGGTCTTAACCCTCATAATAGGCAGTTTTCTCTCATGTTTATCCGTCTGGCACGAGGATGGTGTCAAACTTGTAGCACAGCAAGCATGATCATGTATACACCGAGTGAAATGGGTAAGAGAGAAAATATACAAAGTGTAGTTAATATTTAAAATGTGTAAATCAGTGGTGCCAGATTCAGATGTTTCTGTAACTGACCACTCACGAGTCTCCCTCAGCCGGTCTGTCTCTACTTATTCTCCATTGTTGCATCTTTTTATTTTATTCTAAACATTTACTGTTGGTGAAATCTATAATGAACACCACTTTCTTTTGTAATCTTCTGATACTCCTGCTTTGCCACAACCGTTGACATTTTTAGTTAAACAGCTCCGCCGCTGTTTATCGCTTCTCAGATTTATCTGCGGGTAACTTTGAGCTAAAGCTAAGCTCAGCAAAAGTCGGCTTTGAAGCCACGGCCAAGTCTTCAGGTTCCAGGTCTGACTTTGATTTAACCAGCAGAGGTTCTGGATCAAACTCTTACACAAACAAGAAGTGTGGGTTTCTCATTAGGTTTCTCAAATGCAAACTCCACGTGTGGATGCTGAAAAAGAGTTTATCAGTAATGTCAGAGCTGGTGAATGCGGTTGTAGGCGGAAGAATCAACGGAAAGACTTGTGAGCAAAAGGGACATTTAGGAACCAGCTGGATTTCAAGGGTAACTGGGAGAGACCGTGAAGCGCTATAACCTCGCTTCACACGTCCCATATATTCTGCTCGCCTCATTTAGGAGACAGCCAGCTCGAGATCGTTCCTATATCTGACTCGGTCTCGCTTTTAATAGATCTGAGAAGTCTTTACTCATCAGTGATTCATGAAATTAATGTCTCTCTTTCCAGTGATTAATAACTAATGGCCTGAGAGAAGCCGAATTCATTAATTATGAAATGGAGAAAATGAGCTCTGCAAATATCACTTTTGATTGATGAGTTCTGGAATAGCAGCCAAGCACACAGACGCAGTGAGATTATAAACCACTCATTATTATTATTATTACCGCCTTACTGGAAAATCTTTCCCAGCTCTCTTGTGATATACATACTCTAGTAGCACGCATGCATTTTACTGCTATGTGCGCTCCATGTGAATGTTTCAACCAGCTTAATTTATATTTGACCTCTGAGATAAATACTGACAAGTTAGTGTAAACTTTTGCATCCATCCTCAGCCTTGCTGGTGTGATAACTAGTTTGCTCTTCCCTCTGCAGCATGCAACTGCAACCTCCACGCCCGCCGGTGCCGATTTAACATGGAGCTGTACAAGCTGTCGGGGAGGAAAAGTGGAGGGGTGTGCATGAATTGCCGCCATAATACTGCGGGACGCCACTGCCACTACTGCAAGGAGGGCTTTTACAGGGACATGGCCAGACCGATCACCCACAGGCGAGCCTGTAAAGGTAAGAATCTAACAAGAAGTAAGAGTAGTATTAATAAAGCACGGGTTTCAAGACACTCTTTCTTTTTCTCCACTAAATGCTGTACGTGCACATTGCTGTGGTGCTCCTCGTCTATACTTCTAATATGCATCAGTCAGTGATATTGCAGAGCTGTAGCACTCATTCATTTATCTATCATTATGATGCGAGCTCTTCATATGCTGTCGGAAATATAAAACACAAGTGGTTTTCTGGGGAAAGAATTCCCAACCACAAGTCACGAGCGAGGACCCCTTTGTGTTACATCAGTCATTAATAGAGTCGAAAATATTTGTTTTTGGATATCTAATTATCTGAAAATGTCCCAGATTTTTTACTTTAAGCTTAGTTTGACTTTTTCTTTGGCGCTGCGCGGCGCTAAATGTTTACAAAATGTTCAAACAAATGCTGATTGAGATATTCTAACCCCGCTAATACTCGTGTAACCGTGTCGTTTCGGAGAAAGTGTAGAAGGAGCAATATTTTATGATTGGAAACACATGTTGTCATGGTAACTTATAATAAAAAAGGGAAAAAAATCAGCATGTCTGATTTGCCATACCATAGCAGAGAGAAATGATTTGACACTATGCCCGAAGCTTTTCTGGCCTCCCCACCAAATGTTTCCCCCTTGCCCACACACCACATCATATTTTCATGTAACCAATGCATTTCTCATGGAAAATTTATTTTTATTATTTCACGTTTGCAGTGATATTTTTCAGCCTGATATTATACTGGAAGTTTTGCAAAAATAACACTTGTTTCCTGTACTTGATGCTCAAGAAAATATTCAAATAAATAACACAGTGTTTTTTAGCCTTATGATCCAGATGAAGGTTTAAAAAAAAAATAAATCACTTCCAGAACGTATTAAAAAAAAAGAAAAACAGCATTGGTGAAAGCTGCCAACACTCGTAGTCATGAAGATCTTTTGGCTGAAATTTCACGGTGAGAATCTCTCACTGGCTTCTCCTCAGTTTTCCTTCTGCGGCTGTAATGCAACACCGAGAGGTTAGAAATGGCATGATATCAGGCCACAGTTGCCCATGGTAGTTGCACTGAGATGTTGAGCCATTCATCATGTAATGGCAAAAAAAAAAAAAAAAAACCTCCACAGTGACTTGGTCACATACCTTAAAACTTAAGTCATTTGACCTGTTACTGCACTGAAACAATAACAGAAAGAGATCTGCCGCAGTCCTGACAACAGATCCGCTCTGAGATGTGTGTCCTTACGTGCAAACAGTTCTCGCATCTTTCATTTCCTGCTCTATCTGGAAGC
The DNA here is from genome assembly GCA_034780415.1 of Cichlasoma orientale. Lineage (NCBI taxonomy): Eukaryota > Metazoa > Chordata > Actinopteri > Cichliformes > Cichlidae > Cichlasoma > Cichlasoma orientale. The sequence continues at coordinate 236,344 of JAVDPK010000184.1, read as the reverse complement.
GTAACGCTTTCACACACGTGCAAGCCCCTGGACACTACAGTTTGTCATCCAAGCCGACTGATCGGGTTATAAACAGTTTAACACCCTCCTTTACAAAAGCTCCAGATGTGACAGAAGTCAAGCTTGCATCCAAAAACGCTGAGGAGGCCAGCTATAGGCAGGCTCATAACCACTACCTCAGACTGCGCCCCAGATTCTGACCTCTCTCACCATGCCTTTCCACAAACCTTTTTAAACCTTTGTCTTTCTCTTATCCTCATACCATCACGCCAGGATCCCTGATTTTCTTTCCAGCCCTTGCTTTCCGTGTCTTTTCTGCCTGTGTCCACGTCATGACAGAGGTCAGGGGTGTGGTATTGTTGAAGGGGGGGTGAGTGTCATGTCTGAAATGGAGTTGCTGCAATAAAATACAGGTGTGTTCTAAAGAGGAGACAGGAACAGGGAGGGCTGGGGGGCCGTGCAGACTCTAGACAAGGTCGTGTCTGTTACTAATCAAACTTGTCTAGTTCTAGTTGTCTGTTCACAGTCTGAGAAGTATATGAAGGACTCTAAACACACACACCCAGGCCTCCATAGGTAATACAGATTTTTTTCTTTTCAATTCAAAGCAAAGCTGAAGGGCACAGTTCAATCACCATACGGCCTGGCTGCAATATGTGATGCCTTCAATAAGCTGTACAACTGATATACTCTGACAGCAAGGAGCTCTAATGAAAGGCATCAAAAAAAGAGTCCACATCAGTTCACATCTGAGCTGAAACCCTTCTACATATGAGGTCGGCAGATCTTTTAAAGGGGTGCTGTTTGCATTGCTTTAGCCTGCTTACAGTTGCTGCTTGTTCTTCAACTTGGTTCTTCTCTAATGTCTGTCGCCACTGATGCCTGAGGTCAAATTTCTAATAATCAGACGAGGGTAAAAATAACAAAATAACACTTTTTTTCCAAAGGGGGATACAGCCCACAACAGCAGACAAAGTGCAGTCATCACAAGTACTCGCACATTCACCGAGTGAGTAACGCTAATCGCTTAAAATGAGCAAACTCTTGACAAAGGAACTGAAAAATCCCAGTGCAGCGCCTGTCACATCTGCAGTCATGCGGGCTTGAAAAGTCATCAACATCTGAGGACGTTTTTACAGCTTTCTAACTGGCTCTAGCCCCTGCACGTAAAACCTCAGAAAAACAGTTTGAGGAAGAAGGCCGGGTGGGGGGGGGGGGGTGTTAGACCGACACGACCAAACCCCTGTCCCCATCCTGCCCCTTACAGCTCGCTCAGATCTGGCAGTTGCTGGTTGTTTACTGAACAATGTGGACGCTCACAATAACCTCTGAACTCTAAACAGCCCGAGCCTGATTGCGAGGGAAGTGGGGACACTGTACATCATTCAGTTTGTTTATACTGACCAGCCCTGCGCTGTTAAGCGATCAGTGCGGAGACAATAGCTTGTAAAAGCTCTTGCTTTGTCACGTTTCTGCAGGCACGACTTGGGATTATGGCACAGCTTCTCTCACATGCGCTTTCCAGTTGGCCTGTTATCACCCATTACGTTAAAATAGACAAACAAGTCTACGGATATGTGTGACGCGTGCGTTACATCGTTGGGGTTTTTCTAAGAACACAAACTTCACGAATGCCAGAAAATCCCAAATAGTTTTTAGGCAGAAGTAGAAGAAACTCGGGCTCTAAATGAAAGCGGAGGTTGCTGGCGCAGCATAAAACACTGTCTGGTGACCTGCAGCACTCAAATAAGTCCTGCATCACACTCGGCACAACTTTATTCTTCTTAGTTCAGTCACAGAATTTTATCAAGTGCCTTCAAAGATCGAGTTTCCCGATGGAGCCTGCGTGACTCAAATAATGGGGATTTTGCACTCACGATGAAGCATCAGATTTACGTCTCGGCTTCAAACAGCGTGCAGCCGCTTTGACACCTGTAGACTCGCCAGCCTTGCCAGAAAAGGCAAACACGATTCTAAAGATCTGAGCTGCAGTTAATCTCTCCACACCCCGCTGCCATGCAGACACTCTTGGGTCAATTTCAGCCATTTAAACATTCTCTTTGCCTATTCAACAGGTGGGGGGGTCCTCTCCTTTGTTGTAGCGGCTAAAATAAAATGCCAGGCACAAATAAACACATTCACAATTTCATCAGGTGGTGGGAAGAAACCGTGGCATGTTAGCAGCTGCCTTTCCCTGGCAAGCTCTGCAGAAAACTGTTGGATTACACGGTTTTTCCCTAATGTGAAATATTGGCCTTTCTCGCCTTTTCTCGATAAGCCTGGACAATTACAACTATTGAGTTACAGCTGAGTCCCTTGCAAGTTTGCTTTTCGTACTTTAGCTCGAGTGTATTTTCCAAAGCGTTACACTGAAAACAAAGAGGAAAAGCAGAGTGTTCATACTGGATTTCACCGTTTTGTTGTGTTTTTGCTTCCCACATTCCTGCAAACTTTTCTGAACGCTCCGGGTCTTATATTTAACTGCTCTTTATACCCCCGAAACTCATACGAGTTAAAGTGGCTTGAATAAATCACCAAGAAAAAAACGAAACTCGTAAAAGTCTTGCCAAAGTGAGGTGACCGGAGCGTTGCTTGTTGGTGTTGGCATTTGGTGGGCATCCACTGAACTTTCGGGAAGTGATGAAACGGCAGAGCGTGTGTTACCGGGCAGGCGCTAGACCGCACAAAGCATTTAGGGAAAAGGAAGCAAGCAGATGAAGGCACTTCATTTGGTCCGGGTCTCCTCCTAAAAGTGATGCACTACATGCCTTAGCCCATTCTCCTAGCTTTCTGTTTTTACCTGTCCCTTGATATCCTCTACATACACCCATGTATTATTTCTCATCAGTTGTCTAGATATACATGGAGACTGTTTCACAGTACAGTAATCAAAGAATCCTAAGTACAAAGGCAAAGGAGAGGTGGGCCCCCAGTCATTCATTATTAATGTATATCTGTTTCCAGCTGACAATAAATCATTAATTAATATTTACTGTATATTATCCAAGGAATGGTTCATTTAATGAACTGCCATCTCATGCATTTTCTCTGCCCCCCTCCTCCCTTTATATCACCACCCTCCCCCCCCTCTTTTACACCTTCCCCCAACCCCCCACCCCAGCTTGTGACTGCCACCCTGTGGGCGCAGCAGGCAAGACATGCAACCAAACCACAGGCCAGTGCCCCTGCAAGGATGGTGTCACTGGCATCACCTGCAACCGCTGCGCCAAGGGCTACCAGCAGAGCCGTTCGCCCGTGGCCCCCTGTATCAGTGAGTAACTCAGACAGACATGGACACACAGCTACTGCATATGCCGCTCATGAACTCATCATGTTGATTTTATCAGTTTTCCTGTGAACTTTAAAAACTGACAAACGGCATAATCCCATTACTAAAGGCAGCACCTACCCAAGCCATGAAGAAGAATATAGAACATAAGTGAAAGCATACTTCTCTGTAGTCTTTCTAGCTTTTTATATTACTGTTATCCTACTTACTGTTAATTATGTACCATGTGTATCCTCTAGTAGATGTATTTAGGTTTCTGATTTCCTGTGACAAGCAAGTGTGAGTCTATGCAAGTTATGAATTTTGCCCGTGGCCCCAGCACGTGTCCGTGCCACACTGTACACAATCACTAGATAGCCACCACCAAATCAAGTCATGCCGTGTCGCCCAGTGCCGTACCCAGTTCTGCCACACTGTGCCACATGGTGCCGTGTTGCTCCTCTCGCATGCAGCTCCGGAGCAGATGGCGGATAGGCAAGAAGGAGAAGACAACTGCGGTCATGGATGGCAGACTACACTCATTTAGGTGCCATTAGTTGAACTATCTAGCGAGAATAAGAAGAATCGTGGGTGTGCACGTGTTTAAGCTATGCACATATTTGGGTCCATTATGAATCGTGTAAATGACAACTGTGTCTGCCAGTATGGCCTTATGGTGGGCATATTACCTCTTGAAGATCCTGGATCCCAAGACAGAAGACAAATCCATTAAGCAGCCAATTAGTATGATGGCAGTAACCCACATCTGAATGATCCTTTCATCATCTGTCTATCTTCACACGATGCGGCCATGAGGGCACAGGGTCTCAAAGTGGCTTCTAGCAGCTGCGCCTGCCTTCAAAAAGCTCCTTGCCCTTGTTTGTTTTTGTTGGCAGGGTGTCCATAATTTTAGAGAGACAACTGCTGCTTTTGCCTCAGAACAGCTTTCCAAGAAACCCCCCCCTCTGCCTCCTGCCAACACACTCTCACACACTCGGTCCAACCCCTCAACCTCCAAATCCAATCAAAAGCAGATCCGCTGGGTGGATGCTAAGCTGGCGTTCCAATAATTCTGTTTACGGTTAAAGGAGAGGGCCCATTGTTAGCATTAGCATTTGTATTGGAAAGATGCATACGATTAAAGGAGAGGTCCTGGAGGAATTCCACGAGGCACTTTTTTTTTTTTATTGTAGCCAGCGGGCACAACAAGGGAGGGCTGCATCTGTCTCAAGATGATCCAACCAAAATTGCCCCCTTGCCATTCGTCCATCTGTCTGTACATGCTTGCATGGAGATTACACAGCAGTGTTAACCCCACATCTGTTAGAGGGGGGGATGAAACTAATCTAGTGCAGCCACCTTGCCAGTGTGCGCCTACTTTGACTCCTCCAAACTGGATTACGGGGGTGAATTTGCGAAGCATCAGTTAAATTTGGTCTTCTATTATTTCCTCCAGTTAGTCTGTAGATCTCCTTAAAAATGACACTGAAACCGCTGCATTAGTCTATGGCATGCATGGTTTATTTGAACCGGTCTTCCCTCTCACCACCAGTAAGTATCCCTGTCAGTCTGTCAGCGTTTATCTAGCACGTCTGTCTGCAAAGCCCCATGTATTTTTGTGAGCTTACTGGACATGCCATATGCCACAAACCTATTTGGAATCACTTTTAATGAATTTTGGCATGCTTTCTTTCTTTGAGTGCACGTGTTTTTGTTGCAGGCCCACAGCCAAATCATTTCAGACGTACTTGAAAGGTATGGACTTATATTTAATCGTTGAAATAACTTTGCGTTTCTTGTGCGTGTTTCAGAAATCCCTGTGGTCAACCCCACAGCTGTCGTGAGCAGCACAGAGGAACCAACAGGTTAGTATATACTCTCTGCACCTTGCCCATGAGCACCACTACTTTATGAGAGGAACAAAAACATATTTTTTAATATTTCTGGACACGTATTTTAAGGCGTGGAATAAATATTAATGCAGGGCGGGTCCGCTCGTTTGAAGTTTTGCAAAGGAAACGAGTGCACTGGGAACGGCAGAATTTTTACATTGTCTTAAAAAAAAACCTGTGTCCTTGGCACGGTTTCCCCAACCACTAGCCTCAAGTTAGTGGAGCCACGCTGTGCTCAAACTTTAACTGCCGCTTTAAGCCAAGGGCAGCAGATAGGCAGCCGAGACGATTAGTTACAGTTTAGCTGAGAGATATATAGTGGAAGGGGAATGTTGTGAGGCATGAAAAGAGTGTTGGCAAGTGACTGGGGGGAAATTTGTTCAGTCACTCCCTCTAACACTCCAATTTAGGCTCCGGTCAATTACCCTGTCCGCATTTTTCATTCTGCAACTGTTTGATTTAAACGGTGGTGCTGATTTGGAAACGTTGATTCATTAGTGGGTATATAACATATATCATCACTCAGCTGTGCTACCAATACTGTGCTTTTTAAAGCAATAATGGTTTTCTTGTTTTTATATCCTTTCTCTTCTGAAAATAATACATATTTTCAGAACCCTCACAATCTTTTTTTTTAAACTTTTGACTTATAACTTCTTAGATTTCAAAGGTAACATACTGTACACTTTGAGAGCTTGATTCACAGAGCTCAGGATGTTTATAATGGCTCATACCGTGGTCCACATGAAAGGCCAAAATTGGTTGCACACTCCAAATATAAATCTCCAAATATACCTAATAGTGTGAAATGAAAACCATTCTTTCTGGCAGCGGGTTTAATGAGAACTCATGACTGTTTCTAGGGTAAATATTGTGAACAAGCTAAGCTAACCCATTAGCTTAGCCCAAAGTCTGGACAGAAAACCGGAGAAAAAAATGGTCTGTTACAACAAATTAAACACGGCATTCTAATTATTGAGCTTCAAAGCAGATAGTTACATACAGTAAAATTGCTCCAATGAAGATTGAAGGCCACCAAAAATGACCCAAATTAGCTGAGGTGAATTCTAACAAACAGAATTCAAAGAGGGTGTACTTTCTTTTTACCATGACTACATTTACAGGTGGGTGCAGCTAAGGTTTTGTATCAAAACATAGTACAAATTATAGAAAATGATCGAAACCCGCGAACATGTGAAACCTTAGAACTGACCAAGGGTGTACTTACTTTTTTATCGAGGCTATAGGTACTGAAAATAATTTTTCTTACATTTGTAGCTTCTTTCCTCCATCACTTGGGCCTTTTTTAACCCAAAGAAAGAAGCAGAGTCCAGCCCTTTCTTGTTTGCTACTTTCCTGGGAAAATGTTACAGGGTCTAAGAACACAAGAGTCGTTGATTGTCAATTCACCTCAGCTTCTACCGAACACCCCAGAGCATTTCCCCCCATCTTTCTCCTTCCTGAACTACCACAGAAAGAGCTTCACCATCAGAAACCTAAGGCCCCAAAATCTTTTTGTGTAAGGGGCGTTGGATGCAATTTGTCCTTGTCATGGCACAGTGAAAGGGGCTCAAGGGAAAGAGGGCATCGACAGCCCTCAAGCCAATTGTGCATGTTTTCAGTGGGCTGGCCTTCTGGGTCATTGGGCAATTCACCGAGAGCTTTTCCAGGTGAACACCCAGCAGTAAGTGGTGCTTCATGGGAAAACGCATACTGTCCCCCAGCCAGTATTTCAACACTGACAATACCAGGTTAGCCACTGTATACAAAAACAGAAACGGCAGCCATCTGATGAAACACATGCGCATCTCATACACATGTATGCCTGCCACAGTTGCATGCATACTTACATGAAAACCACACATTCCATAATAGTAAAAAAAAGACCTTGTGAAGGCTGTGATACTTTAAATAAATGATGTCCTTTGATGCACCTTTGAACTCGTCTACATCCACACCTCCGCTCATCCCGAGGTTATTGAAAGTTGCCATCCTCTTCTCTCTCCTTTTCTTTCCCTTTCTGTCCTCTCTCTGGCTAATAAAATCTCCAGCACTCTGATGTACAGCCAAGCTTCCTGGACATTTTAATGGGTTCCTTGGTCCCCCGTTTCTTCCTCCTCCTTAGTTCTTCCACAAAAAAATGAACAATGCAACACCCTTTTACTCAAACATTCCCACAAGCATAATTTTTCTCTTTTTTTGACTTTTTTTAAACTGGGACATTTCATGTCCAGCAATTTTATTTGGTTTGCTTTGGAAAGCAAAACGACTGAATGGTTTTTCCTTTTGAAGGGAACGAGGGGCCTCGCCACAGATACCAGTCCACTTACCAGCATGCGGTTTGCCGGTTTTGTGTCCTGACATTCCAAGTGGTCAGCTTTTCATGTCCCTTCACTAGAAGTGATTAAAACTATGTTGGAAAAATGACTCTCATGGCATTCTTTTGCGATTTCAGTGCATCATTTTCACTTTTTTTTTTTTTTTAACTCGCTTTGTGTCCTCATAGTTTTTTAATTGAGTTTTCTGGATCCAAAATTCGATGACTCACAGAATCCAGTGGCCCGTGTCAAGCCACAGATGAGTCTTGCTAATAAACAGTGTTTCTTCTTGCCACAGCTCCAGTGGCAGATGATTTAAAAGCATTCTTATCATTGTTTTACTGCACTTTCATCATATTTTTTTTAAATTTAATTGTGCTCATCTTCTTAGTTTCCCATTCGCTTTGCTTTCTGTTCATGCAAAACATGTTTTCCGATCCCAGAGAAGTAAGCCTTCTAATACCGAGATGGCAAAATAAATATTTCAGGATCACAAGAAAATAAACCATGGGATGTAATTACATGCATATGCTTTCAGATCTTTGTGAGTGAGGACTTCTTTCCAAGCTTTTTGGTCCATTGAAATTGCTGTACACAGCTAGTCCTGAACATAAAATTACAAATAAATTCAATCATTTAAATGTTACTTGGGTTGCAGGTAAGCTGTGGGTCGTATAATAGAAAGGTTGTTGGTTCGGTTCCAAATGGCGATATCCAGCGCCAAAGTGTTTCCAACACCACAGGATTGCTCTTTGGACAAAATCTGTGTGAGGGGGAAAAGTTGGACTGAAAAAGATGCTGGAGGACACATAACAACTAAACCAAACCACGGCTGGCCTTAGAGTCAGTCAGGAAGACATCAGAGAATTGTCAGTCAGCCAACAGATCAATTTGGGCTGTCATATTCATAAACGTAAAACCACATCATTTGCAACCCCACCTACTAATGGTCAGCAGAGGTCATCTGTCCAACGTGTGGTCTTAGTTGTCACTCTGGCAGCCAAGGCCTATCCGCATTCATCCAACCATGACCTGCTTCCACCGCGCTCTGCCTTTCCTCAAGGCCCCAGAGAACATGTCAAACTGAACACTTTTACTCCTCTGGTATGTTTCACTTGCCTCCCAGCACCGGCTGTTGCAGGGATTTGATGTGTGATTTGTCAGAAGCTGTTTTTTAGCACTCAAAAACCACACCAAGCTTAGCCTGCTCCAGTTTTCCTTTCAGCCTTGGGCCCCATCAGTCAGTTTGCTAGGGCAAGTGTAAGTTTATTCACTTATTAGTGAAAAGAATACACATGTATTTTTAAAAAAAAATACATATGATTCATGTGTATTTTTTGTTGTTAAAAAAAAATTAAAAGTATTAATGGCTGAAGGGGGAAAAAGTTGCCCTTCCTATATAGAAACCAGAACCAGAACTCCTTTAACACTACATTTTATATTTAAAGTGATGTGACACTAATTATGCATTAAACTGTCTCAGTAAGTCTGAGCAAACGTGAAAGATGCATATGATCTTTTTACACCAGTGCTGTGACTGTGCTTAATCTAGAAATGCTTAAACACATTTTCACAAAAAGAAAAAAAAAGATTGATGCTTGTGTCAAAAAGCTGTCCCAAAGGGAGGGTTCACGAGTGACTGGGATTTGGAATCTGCAGATTCCGTTCGCCATGATATTCTTCCCAAGGAAATCACCCCAACTTCTACTAGTAACACTATGCAACATTGTTTCCCAGATCTGTCAAAATGAAGGATGACTCTCATTGCGTCAAGACATTGGAGTCACAGCCTGCATTTCAGGTGTGAGTTTGATTGTCCTTATTTTTGCAGATTGTGAGTCCTACTGTAAACCAGTAAAAGGCAACTTGAAGATCAACATGAAGAAATACTGCAAGAAGGATTATGGTAAGAGAGTAGAATTACTTTCCATACCATAAGTAATAAATGTAAAAAGTTGTGTTTAACTGCGTGCATTTCTTGCAAATGTGTTCCCAGCTGTCCAAGTGAATGTGCTGGACATGGAGACGGTGGGGGACTGGGCCAAGTTCTCCATCAGCGTGGTATCTGTGTACAAGAGCCGGGGCGAACCCTTAAAGCGAGGCGACAACATCTTGTGGGTGCACATGAAGGACTTAGCCTGCAAGTGTCCTAAGATCCAGATGAGCAAACGATTCTTGGTAATGGGGGGCACCGAAGGTGGAACGGGCCCAGGGGCGGGTCCAGGAGTCGGTCCTGGAGGTGGACCCAGCAGTCCGGGGGCGGAGCGCGTAGGCTTGGTGGCCGATAAGAACAGCCTGGTGATCCAATGGAGAGACGTTTGGACGAGACGTCTGAGGAAGTTTCAGCGCAAAGAGAAGAAGGGGAAGTGTAGCAAAGCATGATGGGGAAAAGCAGCGTCCATCCCTACCTCTCCCTCCATGGCACTCATTCACAAATCCTGACTGTTGACTTCTCTTCCCCCCCAACCCTTTTTCCTCCTCCTCCTCCATTGTGGGAACGCTGCACATTACGAAGACTGCATGTACCCTGCCTGTTTTAAGGACCACGTTTTGTGTATATTGTATAATTTTCATTTTTATTTTTCAAGTTTTGTCTTTGTAAGGCCACTTGTCTTTTTGTCTGATTGGTTTGCCTTAAAAAGGGACCATTAAAAAGGGTGTGAAGTGTAGACAAAAGCAGGTGCCATTCCCTCTCTCTCGACGACGACAGCAGAACTGTCCACCCACCCAACCCCTCCCCTCCCCAAATGCAACTCCCTGACCTCCACCTCCTGTCAAGACTGACTGTCTTCTGCCACTTTAAGGTACTCCCATGTAAGACTACCAATGCTCACACTTCTCTGAGGATTTTATTATAGAGTGTTTATCACTTCACAGACTGATATCAGCAGCAAGACAAGCTGCAGATCTCCAGCTTGGCCACCTCACGCGTTTTTAATTGAAACAAGCTGGGCCACCTGATAACCTTCAGCATTTTCCTGTCAAAACGGGCCTTACTTCTCCAGGGCTTTGCAGTACCTTCTTTGGACTGTAGGACTTTTGTCCTATGAGGAACCAAGGGCTCCCTTTGCAGGGACTTTTTCCACAGCAAACCTCAGTCACACCACCACTGCTGCTGCTGCCACCACACAGCCCTCACAGAATAAACTGCTCATGTAGGCTCTTATATGTTCAAGTATGTGACGCCACTGCTCGTGATAGTTTGTATTCCGCGTGTGGCTACTCGCTATCTCAGCCATCCACATCCTTATTCGAGATGTATCCCTTTTGTTTCATTTTAAGCAGAGCAAAACCCTCGGCATGTGTCACATTCCAGGCCTCTTCATCACCAGTCCCTCTCATGAGTGGTTTGTAGAGTCACCATCATGACTCATTGCTTGTCACTTTTTGCGGAAGAAAGATTAAGCGGTGTGGACAAGCGGCCGGAATTTCAGAACAATGCCGATATTTCCAGGGAGACTTTTCGCTTCGTGGATAATCTCTTCCGCTGGGTTCAGTTCTTCCAAATGTTGCTGTGTGGCCACTGTCATTTATGTCTTTTTAAATGGCCGAACATTTTATTGTGTTGACCGGGACTGGCAGGCTTTTGTTTGCCACAATAAGAGATTGAAATAAGAGTTCCTTTTCATGCAGTAAAAACAAAAAACAAGTCGGATAAACAACGTAGCTGTGTTTTTCTCCGTATTTTGACAAAATGAATGAGCCTGGAAAGTTTTTAGTGCTCACTGATTGTATTATGACATGCGAGGATCATATTTCAGTCCTCATGTGCTTTGTTAAGTTTGCATGTTTGTGGTTTTTTGCTGGTCCATCAAAACCTTATAGGGAGCAGAGAGAGAGAGAGAACTAAACCAATATGAGCAAGAAGATCCAAAGGAAAACGTCCCAGGTCATCTTCCACCACTTGCCCACCCTAATGCATAACCCTGTCATGCTTTGCCAAATAAGAGTAGTCAGTTTTTAAATTCAATTAAGGGACTATGAAAGTCAGGATCAACGAAAAACCACAGAGACCCATCTGGTTGCTCTCAAGCTTTTTATCTGCCTTTTGCAGTTATTTCATTTTGTAAAGGACTTTACAATTTATTTAAATAGAGTACAATATAAACACACAGTTTAGTTGAGGGGCACATCAAGCTCACATAACAGTGAGTGTTCCTGCAGGCATCTCATGCTAGCTTGTGGTTACGCTCCTTTGGCTTTGGCGGCATGTTTGGTTTGTCATTCCCCCAAAAGTGTCTCTCCTCTGCTCTTGTCTGTGTGTCAGCCGCGAACTCCCTCCCTCCAACCCCAAACTCTCCTTTTAACCCCTTTTGCATGTTGTGTATTTAGTGTTTTTAGATAAGTGAAGAAAGAGAGGCTGCCAGACTCCTCCGTGGTGTATAGTACTGCACTGTAGTTCTTGTTTTCTGAGAATGTAAGTCAGTCGCACAGGTGAACGGTCTGATTGTGTTTACGAAGTGTTATTAGAACTCAGAATGTGGGTGGCATGATAATTGATGCTGTTATGAACTCTGAACATGATTAGATGTTGTTCAAATGATTGTGGCTCTTCATGCTTATCTCTCTCTCATCACATTTTAGTTTACCATCCAATGCAAACACAACTTGTGACCAAAATGAATTATAAGCCACCACGATTTCTGATGTGACACACACACACACACACACACACACACACACACACACACACACACACACACACACACACACACACACACA
>JAVDPK010000184.1:209898-222402 GCA_034780415.1 Cichlasoma orientale | reverse complement strand
CCGCCCCCGGGGGAAGTGTAGCTCTTGCGAAAGCTATTTTGTGAGCCTCATAGAGAGAGCCGTCCTGTTGTTTTATATTAACAAGCCCAGCAGCTTGGCAGTGGAACTGAGGCCATAACTGCTTCACTTTGTTTCCCCCCCTTTTTTTTTTTCCACAGCGTTTATAGCATTCACAGGTGTGTGAGTTTGTGTGTTTAATTAACCTTCCCGAGCAAACAAGTGACATGCACAACTTGCAGAGAGGTGAGAGAAAACTTATTTTAAGTGGGGGGGGAGGGGGGTGTTTCTCCACTTCTGCAACAGTCCGTGATGAAGAATTATCACATGCATTTTCTTGGTGAACTTCCCATGTTTTTTTTTTTCCCTTTTTTTTTTTTGTGTGGGCGTGTCATCTTCATCCACACGTTTGGCTTGTCCCGATGCATTTTTAATATTGTAAATATGTGCTGAACTGCCTCTGCCGTTTATGTTGTCTTTTGTAAAGCATCACTTAGCCTGGGATGACTCACGTTTATGGATGTACAAACCAGATGATTATGGATGTTATATGGATGTAGAAACCAGGAACATATGCTTTTGTGATCACGACCAGAAGACGTGGTTCAGATATTACACAGAATGTATCCCTTTCAGTTTTATGTTGTTTCCAGACAACAACCACCCAATTGTAAATGACTTTGAGGTGAATGGAGTAAAAATGTGACTGACTGGACCCTCTGCTTTTCCCATAGAGGTGCAGATGGAAACTGACACACAGAGCCCACCATGTTCTGTTACATTAATGTCCTGGGAATAATGGTTCACTCACACACACAAAAATTGTCCACCTACCTTTCTTTGGGAACAAAGGGATCCTGCCCTCAGTCCAGCACTGCTTTTCGCTTCTGTTATATCAAAGTCTTCCTTGTACATTTTCCTCTGAGGCAATGAACCACTGACTTTTTAATCTAAATGGTAAAAAAATAAATTATTAGTTAATGAACTGTGCCTTGTGTTGATCATCTGTCTCTTTAATAGCAGCCATTAGCCTTAGCTGCAGAAATTATATAAAATTGATCGTGTGTGTTTTTCCCATTGCTCACACACAGTTGGCACTGCTCTGGTATGTTTCCACTCATGGGGGCTAGATGGGGGTTTGAAGAAGAGAATATTGGGTAGAGTGGCTCCCCTCCTCTATGAACGCAGCAAGAGCTAAGGCTCTGTAAATAAACAATGAGGCACGCACACACAATATATACACACCGTTTAATGTGTTCCTCACCTTGGAGGAAACCCAACTCCCGAGTCAGGCTCAAAGCAGGAATCTCCTTACTCTCTTTCTCTTTTTCCCCTCTCTCACCTACAGTCTCCTCTTTCCTCATCTCCCCACCCTCTAACCAAACAGGCCGGCTCCATCCATTCTCCTGAAGGTAAATTACAGGAAAGCAACCATTTATCATCACTCTCCCCAGGCGTGGCCATCAAGGCTCTGAGAATAGAGGTTACACAGACTGGACACACATATGCACAAACACTGAAACGTGTCTTGAATCTCTGCATCATGCACCTCCATCCTGGACATCCTGGCCTTCTATCAACTTGCCGTTTATGTCCGGTTCAGTACATCAAACAGTTTAAAATGTCTACAACTAAATGAAGACTGAAAATCCATGGTCCTGTAGAACATTCGGTGATTAAATAAGGTCAGGCTTTACATGAGGGAAATATTAGCTGAATTATTCTCATCTTACCACAAACACGGAATTAAGACGATTAAGTCAAATGGCAGATATTCCATTTTCCAGTAAGGCATAAACTTTTCTTTTTTTTTATCGCTATAACGGCCTCTGCCTTACCGTACAGTAGCCAAGCCCCTGACCCCAAACTCACTCATTAGTTTGTAAAGTTTTTTTGAATCCTCAAGTTTTGCCTTTTTGCTACCTGTAACTATTGACTTACTGGGGCAGGAGGGTGGAGTGGTATGCTATTAGCAAGTCCTAGCTACCTTGGTTATCAAGGTCTTTTCATAGAATAAACTGATGAATTATAAAGACAGACGTTTTCTGTCACAAACAGCTTTTTAAAGTATAATTTTAAAGTGTTCTTTTGCTTTCTTCCTTGGGTCCCAGTCACACAGTCCTAGAGATCAGTCAGGGTGGTGGAAGTCACATGGTGAAAAGCAGTCGGGAAGAGGATGCTGCACTAAAAATCTCCTCGTGATTGCTTTGGTTGCTAGCAAATTGCCGCAGTCGCCTGCAGTTTGCATGGAAGACAGTGACCTGTCTGTAAACACTTGCAAATTACTAGCTAAGTGGTAATAAAACTTGAAAAAATGCAACACAAACTAGAAACTGAGTGTTCATTTTCAGCAGTTGCGCCTCACAAATGCAGCCAACATCTTTCAAAGGGTGTAAGTCACTACCACTCGGAGAGCAGCTGGTGAGTATTTAAAGACAAGTCAGTGTCTTCCATGCAAATTACGGGCAACTACAGAAATCTGTTAGCAACCAAAGCAAACAGTACCTGTTTGCAACCAATTTCACACAGCGACTGCCAGCAACCTCCAGCAACTGTTCACCAACTAGTCAGGCAATACACGTTTCCCTAGCAACACATGGTTGCCAGGGGGTCACTGACTGGTCTCTAGGCCTGCTTGACTTTGACTTTAGCAATTGATTTCACAGCACGCTCAAACAACTGCTTGCTGACCAGCTTTGGAATACACATTTTCCCCTAGTGGCTGGTGGTTGGCAGATGGTTGCCAACTGGGGTCTTAAAGGTTAGAATATATAGAAGAAACCTCGTTTACACGTTCCTCTGCTTCATTTAAAATATCTTTTAGTTTCTTTTAACAATGCAGTCAGAAATGCGAGGGCCGCCTACTTTTCAAAGCTGGTTATAAAGAGTAGAGGTCATCCAAAAGTGTTATTTGACACAATTAGTGATATTGTTACTCCTGCTCTACCTGCTGTTCCAATTCTTTCAAATGAAGATTGTAATAATTTTCTTTCTTTCCTGGTAGATAAAATCAGTAATATAAGAACCAATATTTCCCCATCAGGTTCTGTACTGGCTGTTCCTGTTCCAGCTCAGCCTTCTCTCCTATTTCTCTACCTGAGTGGACTCAATGAAAGCATCTTCCTGTTCTCTTGACATTCTACCTGCATCTCTGTTCAAAAACTGTCTTTCGGCATATCAGTCCCTGTGTGCTCTCAATAATTAACACTTCATTGGTCTCTGGTCAAGTCTCCACTTATTTTAAGAATGCTGTCATTCACCCACTTTTTAAAAGAATCCAAGCTCGACCCTTCTATCTTCAACAGTTATAGGCCAATTTCAAAATTACAATTTTTATCTAAGATCTTAGAAAAGGTTGTAGCTAAGCAGCTTACAGCCTTCCTGGACAAACACAGTATCCTCAGTAAATATCAGTCCGGTTTTCATAGCGTTCATTCCACAGAAACAGCTCTTCTTAGTTTCCAGTGACATTTTGTTGTGAAGTAATGCAGGAGAATGTTCTATTTTGCTGATGCTGGACCTTTGATACTGTTGACCATCAAATTTTGCTTGATAGGCTGAGACACTGGGTGGGTGTATCTGGGTCTGCTTTAGAGTGGTTCACTTCATACCTATCTGAATGAGGCATTTGCGTGGCTGCTTCTGGGTACAGGTCCTCTTTGGCCTCCCTTGCCTGTGGTGTGCCCCAAGGTTCTGTTTTAGGGCCCTTATTGTTTTTGTTATATTTTCTCCCTTTACAGCATATCCTGAGCAGCTTTGAGGGCATTTCTTATCACTGTTATGCTGATGACATTCAGTTATATATTTCCTTTAAGCCTGAACATAACTCTAAAGTTACTGATACTGATTATGTGCTTAGAATCTATCAAAAGCTGGATGGCTGATAACTTTCTCCAACTTAATGAAGAAAGAAACTGAAGTCCTTGTTTGTGCCCCTGATAGTGTGATGGTCTGGGGCTGCTTTGCTTCTTCAGGACATGGAAGACTTGCCCTAATTGATCGAACCACAAATTCTGATGTCCAGCGATCAGTTTGTGCCCTGAAGTTCAGGAATAATGTGATTATGCAGCAGGACAATTATTCAAAACACACCAGCAAGTCCACCTATGAATGGCTTTTAAAAAAAATGCATGTTTTGGAGTGGGCTAGTCAATGTCCGGATTTAAATCTGATTGGTTTGGCATGCCCTTAAATAGGCCGTTCATGCTGGAAAATGCTCCAGTGTGGCTGAATTAAAGCAGTTCTGCAAAATAGAGTGGGCCAAAATTCCTCCACAGCGATGTCAAAGACTCATTGCCAGTTATCACAAAAGCCTGATTGCAGTTCTTGCTGCCAAGGATGGCACAACCATTATTTTTCAGGTAGAATCGGATAATCTTTTCCCCTTAATAACTGAAATCATCAGTTAAAAAATGCATTTTGTATTTAGTGTATTAAATGCGTTTGATGATCTGACACGTTAGTGTGACAAATGTTTAAAAAAAAAAATTAGAAAGGGGGCACATACTTTTTCACGGCACTATATGTGTCTTTCTCTTGTTACCTGCACTGATACTGCACTTTTATCTGTTAGTTTCGTTTTCCTCCGGGGCCACCCCATAATGGAAAACCTTGGTCTAAAGAGTTAATGGGCTCTCTCATAATGAAAAAGATCGAGTACTGAAAGTTACATCAATTATAGCCAGTGTAAAGCGCTGTAACATTTAAGATTTGTTTACTAATGTTTTCTAGGGTAAACTGACTTATGAGAGTTTTGTGACTAATGTGACACTAAAATAAAAAGAAAAGAAACAAATGTAAAGCCAAATATTGCCTAGTCTGCCCCCCTCCCTATTTTACTGACACACACATCCACAGGAGCACACACACACATACACGCACACACACACACACACAGCAGCAGACGAAGGGGGCTTACCAATCGTGCTTTCATAAGCTGCCAAAGCGGCTTCATTGGATTTAAATGGAGCCTCATTACCACTGTGCTTCAAAGCTCAACAACGGCATTTTCCAGCATGGGGTCTCTCTGTGTGTCTGTAGGTCTGTTTCCTAAGTCTTTTCTTTTCCCTCATGTTCTTCTTTTATTTTCACCATATTGACAACTCACTATTCTAATGATCTACGTGACTTATTTCTCTTTTTCGTGCCACCCCATCCCCACCCCATCTCTTTCCCATCATCTGTGTATCTGTGAACACTCGTGTATGTGTGCGAGTCTGTGAGTGTGTGTGTGTGTGTGTGTGGGTCACCAAGGACTAACCCCTTGAAAACCGCAAAAAATGTGGCGAGAAATCTGTGTGGACCAAGATCATAAATATTCAGTGGTGAAGGTCTGATCTCTTTCTCTCTCCTCTCTGCTGTGTGTCTTTTTTTTTTTCTGAGTGAAACCAGCTGTCGTCTGAAGAGACACCGCTCCCTCTGGAACTGACAACATGCGTGACAATGACCACACCTCTGCTCGCACATCTGTCATCCTTCAATCTCTTCATATTTCCAGCTTTCCATTTTTCCATTTTGCCTTGAAAACACACACACACACACACACACACATCCTTCCAAAGGAAATTATCATCGTCTCACTTTCAAACCATTCAACCTTTTAGGCTTCAAATGGGCTAATCACATCTCTTTTGCTGGCCAACAATTTTCCAGACACAAACAGACAGCGTCAGGAATTGTAGGGGACTGCCGCCGCACAAAACTGGAATTCAGTGCTCTTTTTTTTTTTTTTTTTGCCTTTTTATTGGAGAAACAAACTTTATTGGGCTAGTGAGTGATTGAAAATGAGTGAGGAATAGGGGGTAATTTAAAACCAGTGTGGTCCCTGATAGGAGCATTGTGGACCACAAGCCTGTTCCTAATCCGCCCCTCAGCTTTGTGTTTGATTGGGTACTGTTGAAAATGGGGATGAGTCTGCCTCTTCAAAGCCTGTAACATAAGAGGAATGTGTGTGTGAGTCCGTGTGTGTGTGTGTGTGTGTGTGTGTGTGTGTGTATTAAGGTGATCACAAAAAGCGGATTGTGTGCAGATGGACAAATAGAAATTACACTGGTAAATTTTGCATAAGCCTGTTGTGAGTTGTTTCACTTATTACTGAGCATTTTAATGCCATTGCTTTAGCAATTACAGTCCTGGCTTCAGCACGCAGATAATTATTAAACTTTTATGCCGTTGCCAAATTATTCATGTGTTTAAAAACAAAACAAAACAGAAAAAACAACCAGACACTTAATATTGTGCTTGGCTAAGAATGCTGTGCCTGATTCTGGTGAGGATCAGGCCTTGGATGGACATTTGGGAAAAAGGCTGAATACAAAAATTAGGGAGCATTTGGGAATCTGAGGAAATGCCAAACAGAAAATATAATTTTCTTATTAGCTATTCAAAAGTCTGCATTTGTAAACAATGACTGGTGGCTGTAATGATAAGTCTTGGCCCGACTATCAGTCGGCTACACTAGAATCTTAAATATTACTTGCCCTACAGGCTAAATTGGGTGTTTCCAGACTGGACAAACACTTAAAAAAAAAAACCCAGATTAAGTCCAAAGTGAACAGGAAAAAAATACTGTTTATAAATGTGTATATTGACTCCCACATCTTAGAGGGAAATCTATTCGGGATAAATCGATATCAGAGAGCATTATTCATTCATATTTTAGAAGTGGTGACAGATTGATGAAAATGTGCCATTTGAGGAGTAACCGTGCTTGATTGGCTTTGCGATCCATCAGAATTCACACCCGAAGATTTGATGAAATATGCAAAATTCAGGGGTGAACTGGGGAGAAGCTGCATTTTAAATGGATATGACTCTTTTTTTTTTTTTTTTGAGTACATACAGTATCAACAACTCCTAGGAGAAAATCGCTGCTGAGTCCTTTTGAAACGGGGAGGAATGATCATGACGTTGTGTTTGAGACATAATTGGATCTCAGGTAAGTCCCAGGTTCAATAGTTTTGCCAAACTTCTCAGTGTTTCTCTTGCTTCCAAGCCTTTCATTACTCACTTATAAAATACTAGATTTAGGAAGAGTGCCCCTCTTTCCTCCAGGCTCAAGCCTTCTTAAGCTCTACACCTCGGGCTATACTGTAACGTACTGTGTTAGGCCGGGCCGATCCACTTCAGGCCCCATCTGCTGGCATTTATCACCAGCTTCCCCGCCTCTGCACTGATCTCCGGTCGACATTAACTGCCCTAATTTGTCTGCCAAAGCCCACTCTGATTGCTACCATGTGATGTTATGTGAAAGGTGAGGGATTCCTACTTATCTGTGAGGCCAGCCAGAGAGCAGAGCAGTGGGGAGGGGTTAAAATAAGAGAGGGCAAGCAGGGTTAGAAGGAAAAAAGTTAAGCAAGGAAAGTGATCAGGGAAGGCGTAGCATATGACAAAATGGAAATAAGATAGGGAAACCGACAGTGGCTGAGAATGACCAGTGTTGTTTCAATAGTTGTGACAGTGTTGAACAGGAACAGGTAGAACAGATCTCAGATCTGGTTCTACATTCCACCAAGCCCTTTGCTGTCATTCTCCAATGTCTACAACCCAACGTAAGCACCCATGGTAAAATTAATAAATTCTGAAGGCTATTTTTGTAAAGCTTTTCCATGTGGGAAAGCCATGTCTTCCTGTCATACCAAGTTTCTCCCCCCTTCATTCAAATGGAGATTATACAGAATCAGTAAGATTGGGATGAATGTACTTCCACATAAACTCCCAGAGACTGTATATAAAAGACATACAGGGGCACTGCGACATCACCCATTGATTACTGACGTCCTGTTGTGAGGCTTCAGCTGGAGTCATCATCTCTGTATTTTGAAACCAAAGGTGACAACCCTACCCTGCATACCCTGCATACCCTGCTTTATCCCTTTTTTTATTCTAATCTGGACCATTAGTTATAAAATAAACATGTATTCAGGGACTGGTAATTAATAACCGAGACAATAAACACATCAGCAAAGGGTTTCTTGAGATCATGGAAAAGGGAGCTGAGAACTGTGTTCCTGTATAGTCTTATACAAAGCCTGATTTATTTTTTTGCAACCTGAGTAGTCACCCCCCTGCTGGCCATTAGAAGGAATGCAAGTTTAAGTGTATGTCCAACTGTACACATCTGGGTTTTTTTTTTTTTTTTGTTTGTTTGTTTTTGGCTTTCATTTTAAAATCATTTTTAATATCTCTGTCCACATGTAAATGTGGAAAACAATGTCGAGTGCAGTCAAGAGGATGGTAAAAGCAACAGGCGGTGGTATAATCCTAATTTAATAACCCTAAATACCAATAGCCTAATAATTGGTAGAATAATCAGTTTTTTTTTTAACCAGTATTTTTTTATTATTATTTAAAAAGCTGCTGAAAATAAAAAAAATATTTAAAAAAAACTGTCAGAATCATCCTCCTTCTTTGTGGGGGAAGGGTAAAAATACTTTCATCTTTTAAGCTGGGTCATGACCTGCGCTATTTCCTCTTTTAGATGGTAAGTAGACAAAGTGGATGCTCATTCAGCCACAAATTAGCCTGGCAGCATTACTTTTCTCTGGCCCACTGGACACTATGTAAGCTGCAGTTAGATATTTTCCAGGAGGAAGGTTGGTCTGCTTGTCAATTAAAACCTGTTCATTTTCTCATTTTCTGAAATAGATGACTAAACTGGAATCAGTGAAATAATTTAAGTGGAGCCATCACAGGTAAGCTTTTTTTTTTTTTACATTCATTGCCCCAGCTGCGTTGCCTACTGTAGTTAATTGTTCATACAGGTGTTTTTGCTGGTACTGGTGTTTTTATTATTATTTTTACTGTATGCTTTATGGCCTGTGTATCTGTGCATATGGTTTTACTTTAATTCTTTTGTGGTTATGTCTGCCAACTGTGTGTGGTAGTGTTTGAGCACTGTGAGCGTTATCAGGGAGTGTGAGGCTGTTAATGCGCCCTCCATCAGGCGTGATTATTTTATTTTCCATTTGTCGCAGGTGCCTGTATGATTGACTTACTGACAGTAACATTATAGTTAGATTTTCAAGTTACACAGAAAAAAAGAGAGGAGCTTCAAGGCAGACTCACATGAACTACCTTTTAAGAAAAACAAAAGCTACTTTCAGGTGCTGCCTTATTCACGAGAGTCGCCACAGCGGGTAGCTTTGCATGTTTTTATGGCAGATGCCCTTCCTGATTCAACCCCCAAAGGGATGCTCATTTTTTTGTGCCTCCTCATCTCCTCTTACCTCAGACCTCCTGCATTTTGACCTGCAAATTTAGCTCCGTGCATCATGCTGAAGGAAGTCTCTCTAACACTCTTTGGGTGGACTTTTCTACTCTACAACATGTCTTCATTCACACTCCGATCAACTCATCGGAAGCAATTCAGGGTTCAGTATCTTGCCCAAGCATACTTTGGCATGCAGGCTGGAGCAGCAAAGGATTGAACCACCAACCTTCTGATTAGCAAATGATGTGCCACACCTCTTTTACATGTTGAAAATAAACGACACAAACGCAAAATGTGTAGCCTCTGCCCTCCAGATGCATTTCAGGACCTGAGACATCCTTCAGCGTGACATACAGAGCTTGATTTCTGGGTCACAGGCAGGAGGAGGGAGGACACAACGAGGCACGAATAAGAGAAATTAGAGAAAAAGCCTTCTGCTTTGCCTTATTTGGTGTCTGTTCCCACCAGTGTCTCATAATATATCAGCCCTCTGTGTGCATACAGTCTCGTCTTTCACTTTGGTTAGGAAGACTGGAAAAGAACTACTACATTAATAAAGTTTAGTCTATTTGAAGCCAGTTATTTTATAATTATAAGTGAGTATCATCAAATTAATATTTAAAATACAGTCTTAGTTTTTGTTCTTACAGCTGCAGCCCTGGAGGTGTTTACTGGTCTGAATGTAAAGAATAAATATAATATAGCTAACTGGATGAGATGAAACCCTGCTTCGTAGTACAAGCCTCTGGGGTGACATGGTATCTACTTCACCTGGAAGATTCTACCCAAAGACCCATCCAAGGTGATGACAACTTTTGAACTGTACCCAATCAAAATCTGCCATGCATTTGTGCCTTTAATTATGTTGATGTAATATTTTTTTTCTAAAAGTCAGCGAGCAAATGACTTGATCCATGATGCTTTTTCTATTGCTTTTCAACAGTCCTGACAGTAAATCACTCACTGGCCCAATAAAGTAATACCACTTACTGGCTTGGTAACAATAAAAAAGAACAGCATCAAACTTAAGAAAGTAGCATCACAGAAATCAGCATCATGTGTCCCCAATTATCCTTCCAAATAATACTAAATATTTCTTCATC
The DNA here is from genome assembly GCA_034780415.1 of Cichlasoma orientale. NCBI lineage: Eukaryota > Metazoa > Chordata > Actinopteri > Cichliformes > Cichlidae > Cichlasoma > Cichlasoma orientale. The sequence continues at coordinate 212,091 of JAVDPK010000184.1, read as the reverse complement.
TACAAATATACAAACTCTAAATAATCAATTAGAAATGAAAGAGGTGAGATTCTGAGATTCCTCCTAAAAGAGCAGAGGGGCACTTTTCTTCCCCCATCCACCAGAGGAAGTTCTGGACAACCAGACCCTTGTGTTTGCCAGGCAAAGCAGGAGTCAGGCTCTTGGTTCAACAACACAGGCACCTGTGAAAATATGGGCAGCACACCACGTATCAAACCAAATAAAGTCACAGCAGCGTGGAGTATGGGCACACTCTGATGAAAGATGCCATTCGGCAGGCGCACTCGCAGGCCAATAAAACACCTTGCTAGCACGATGCTGGAGCTCGGGCCTAGATCTGGTTTTCTGGGCATAGAGGGTTAATTTGTGGGGTAGCACTTGCATTCGCATTCTCGTTGAAGCAAATGACCATAAAAAAAAGTTGGCCGTTAAACTGTATGAAGTGTTCTGGAATGCAAACAAAAAAAGCATACAGTGACATAAGCTGTTGTAAAACACAAACAGCCATACAATGAAGGCTTAGCACTGCGGTCATTTTTAATAAAAGCAAAATTCCAGTGAGTGTATATGTGTAACAGCTCAGTGGCTAGCAGGGCCATGCAGGGCCCAAGGTCTGACATAGTGCTGTAAAACTAGAGGAAACCACACTTCCTGTTCTCCACTCCTGTTTCTTGAGCGGTAATGGCTGAAGCTAAGCTACGGCCAGGAGAACACAAGCAGTGTGGTAGAACCAGGCCACAGAATAAGGAAGCCATAGCTGTTTTCTTTGGCAGAACAACCTCGGGCCGGCATTACCAAAGCTCATCGAGACTGCCAGCTGCTCATAAAGCGCACACAACATGCTGGATGGGTATTCAGACACAGGCAGGAACCATCCTGGCACGGTCCACTCCCGTTTCCTTTTCCTCCTGTCAGGAAAGAGTCATGCTCGGCAAAATGTTTATGGGCTTTGGAGGGGTGCGGCATGTTGGTAAATCGTTACTTAGAAGAAGAAAAGGAAAGGTACCTCATCTTGCTAAGAGGAGGGAATGGAAAAACAATCCATGCAAGCATCATAGGCCAGAAAGTCATAACTGCTGGCTGCATTTTTCTCTTTTGACTATGGGAAACTTCAGCCTTGCATTTGGGAAGCTTAACTTAGCAATGAATTATACAAAATATTTTCATTATGATGTTCAGTTAACATGCTTAAATCACTATTTACATGGAGCTGGGTACTGAATTTGGTTAACGAATTTGGTCATGTTTACTTTATGGCGTTCACAATGAAAACAACATATTTACTGTAATTTTATTACAGAACGTGTTTTGTGACTTTAAGCTTGAAATGTGCATCCTAAAATCTATTTGGCAGATGAAATCTGGCATCGTCTGCTTTGACGTTGCTGGCCAAAAGAATCACCATTTCATATTTGAATAAAAATGAAATGCAGGTGTGCAAACCTTACAGCAAATTATAGGAGCAATGATGTTTTGCGATATGGGACTGTCAGTAAGGAGCAATGCAGAGGATCTTTGGCCAGTGCTCCAGCTGAACGTGCACCTGTCTGAGGTATCCCTGAAACCAGAGATGTGACCGGGGGCAGGAAAGCCACTCGGAAGTTATTGTGACAGATGCGCTACTTGTTATTTTTTTTAAAATATCATTTAAGTCTGCTGAAGGAGACCATCTTACAGGTTTCTGCAAAACAAAGTGACTTCTTTTGTTTCCTGAACCAACGTGCATCCTACTTGACTCTATATTTTTCTCTCATGCCTACGCTTTGCAAAGTCAACATTGATGTGAAGGCCTGGTGTTTGCTTAGCCCTTTGACAAAACCAGACCATTTTGCTAAGAGATGAAGCAGCTTTGCACATAATCAAAAACACTGCAGACCAGAACGCAGAATCACGAAGTAGCACTTAACTCCACAGCCCAACTTTATCCTCTCTGCTGCAGTGGAAAACACCCTACAAATGACAGTTATCTTCAGCGTCCAACGTATCAGGCCCCCTGGTCAGGGGGTAGCTGTACCACGCAAAAAGCGTGCATAATAACAACCAGGTGAGAGGACTTTGTAAGCTCACTGGAATGCAAAAGAACCCTGAATCTTTGTCTTTGTCATGGTCCTGGGTTCCTGGACCCAGCGTTTTGAGTTATGTTTAGTTTTGACCTGTGTTCTTGTCCTGTGCCATTTGTGTTGTGATGTGCAC